>PISX010002121.1:0-154369 GCA_004024625.1 Mellivora capensis
GGGGGCTCGATCCCAGGACCCTGAGACCATGACCTGAGCCGAAGGCAGAGGCTTTAACCCACTGAGCCACCCAGGCGCCCAGAAGAGTCAGATTTGTATTTTAGTACCACCAAGGGCACCCATGGGGTTGTCCACTTGGGGCTACGGTTTGCAGAAGGGGAGGTGGCTGTCAGCTGTCATCATGGAATGGTTCCAAACAGGGCTTGAGCCTCCTCCTGCAGTGAGAATGAACAAGCCACTGCTACTCACAACCAGGATGGGCGTCACGAACAGCGTGGAGGGAAGGAAGCAGACAAGAGCGAGCTGTGTGCTGTTGTTGATAGAAAGTTCAAAAGCAATGTGATTCAAAAAACCCACCCTTGGGGTGCCTGGAGGACTCAGTCGTTAAGCGTCTGCCTTCTGCTTAGGTCAGGATCCCAGGGTCCTGGGTTCAGGCCCCGCATCAGGCTCCCTGCTCGGTGGGAAGCCTGCTTCTCCTTCTCCCACTCCCCTGCTTGTGTTCCCTCTTTTGCTGTGTTTCTCTCTGTCAAATAAAGAAAATCTTAAAAAACAAAACAAAACCAAAAAAACCTACCCTAATATGAGTCAGGGTGATGATCTCTTTGTTGGGGTGGCAGTCATGCCTGCAAGGGGCTTCTGGGGTCTGTCCTGCTTCTTGGGGGCTGCTCTGAGGATCTGGGAGCTGAACGCTGACAGCATGTGCACACACGTGTGTCAGCAACAGCCATGAGACGTCCGCGCCTCTGGGAGTGCTGGGCACCTCTAGACAAAAATGAGGTGCTTTCTTGGCTGCCTGGAAGTCTGGAGGCGGTCCTGCCTTTCCAGGGTCTTGCCCGGGGGAGGCAGTCTTGAGCTGTCCTGACCTGATGAGCATCGCTCCTGTTTACAAGGCTGTAACTCATCATGGCGGCTGCCAGCGGTCTTCTCTGGCGGCAGGTTTTCCTTCTGCTGCTTGCAAAACCCCAGCAGGGGCTGCTGGCCTGTGGGGGCTTGGCCGTTCAGAGGGAGGATGGGCTCCTGACGCTGCCAGACCACGGGATCTCTCAGAGCCTTGCTTTTCCTCATCTGTGAAACGGGGTGGTAAGCTGCTTGGTGTTTGGATTAAGTGGACTAATGCCGGTTGTATATCCAGCATAGCCCATGGCAGAGATAAATGCTCAGCGAAGACTGGCTGTGATCGGTATTAATCCAGGACAGTTATTGGAGGGAACCCAAGGGCAGGAGCAGAAGGGAAAGGTCCATGTTCCTCTGTCTCTCCTTTTAATTGTTTCTCTTCTCTCTTCCTGTGGCTCACCCAGTCAGCAAACATTTGTGATTAGAGCCAGGCTGCTGCCCTGGCCTTGCACTGGGCACTGGGCCCAGCAATGACCAAGACAGCCGTGGTCCCTGACCTGGGGGAGACCATTAGCTGCATCCGCTGGGGGAGGGGAGGCATTGGCTTCTCCCGCCCGCTCTGGCCCTGACCCCTCTCTTTGGGAATGACTAGGTACTGTCCCTGAATGCCAAGAGAAGGCTCCAGCACCTCCTAAAGGTTTTGAGCTGGCTAAAGAGGAATCACATGGACCTGAATGAGAATGGCCACATGCATTTTGGCTGCAGACAAGACTGAGGCCCAGGCTTATTCTGGATGTCTCTCCAGGGTCCTCCTCAGGGTTGGACTCAGTACAGTAAATGCTTGGTAAATGTGTGTGGCATGAGTGAATGACAGAGGCAGTGATTGGCTAGGGTCTGCATGAATCTGCAGGAGAATCAGGTGTTGAGGAGAAGGTAGGGATTGGTGAGTCAGGGCCTCATGGTCCCACCTGACCCTGAGCCTCTTGTCCTGTGGTTGGAATTTTGGGGAGATGCTGAAAATGGCTGGAAAAAGACGTCTGAGTCTGTGAGGAGACGTGACTCTGAATGACTGTTCGCTGAGCATCCCTTAGTCACCTCAGAGGATACCAGGGAGCCATGTGTGGGGCAGTGGGAACACCTAGGGACGGATCCAGAGGTGGCAATAACCCTTGACCCCTTGCACCCTGCAGAGGACATGGCCCAACCACAGCTGAAGGCCCCTTTCCTAAAGGCGGAAGGTGCATTTTTTTTTTTTAAGATTTTATTTATTCATTTGACAGACCGAGATCACAAGTAGGCAGAGAGGCAGAGAGAGAAGAGGAAGCAGGCTCCCTACTGCACAGAGAGCCTGATGCGGGGCTCGATCCCAGGACCCTGAGACCACGACCTGAGCCGGAGGCAGAGGCTTTAATCCACTGAGCCACCCAGGCGCCCCGGGGAGGAGCATTATAGGAAGGCCTGTGGGTAGCCCTTGTTGGGAGCAGGGCTGTGAAGGTCACTGATTTAGTCGTTAGACACTTCCTGAGTACTTACTCTGTGCCTGGTGCCCTCCTCAGGACTCAGAAGCAGCAGTGAGTGAGACAAGGGCCCCGCCTTGCCTCTCAGAGCTCTGTGCTCTGAGACACAGGAGCCTTGTTCTGTTTTCACCATACCTAGGACCGGGCCCAGAAGAGGAAGTGACTTGTTTGGCTGCAGTAGTTGGGGGAAGGGTGCTTTCTGGAAGGGCCTGATGGGGTTGGGTAGGGACATCTCCCTGACTTGCTTACGACCAGCCATTCACAGGCCTCTGAGGATGGGATTCCCTCCCGCTTGCCTGTCTCTTTCCTTCCTTGGAGGATTCAAATGCCACTCAGATGTGAGTCAGCCAGGAGCGGTCTGGACGTGCCTGCCTGGGCCACCTGCCAGTCTACCTCCTGGGATATCCCAGCAAGGTTCAAGGCTGGGGGAAACATCCAGATATATGGTCTGGGGTGGGGAAGGGGAGGCTCCGTTAGGGGCCTGGTGGGCCTGGCTTCCTGCTGGACCCTCTGAGTTACTTCTGATGGCTGCAGCCACCCCCCCATTCAGTGTGAGTGCCCTCTCAGGGTGGGCTCCTGAGGTAGGGCTTGGGAGGACAGATTAGCATGTCCTGTGTGACCAGTGGACTTGAGAGTTTGCTCATCTGAGAAGTAGGCGGTGGTCATGCGTACAGAGAGTTCATTCCTGACATATGAGTCAGGATGCCTAGGAAACAGGAGCCCCGCTGGGTGACACTGGGTACAGAGGGCATCTTTGTCCAGGTGTGTGGGATTGGACCAGCACTTGGTCAAAGTTTACTTTGGATCCTTTCAATGGCTTGAACTCTTCTTGGGCTATAAGAGCAAGAAGGAGCGGCCCATTGTTGTCAGATGGGAAAAGCATCCACAGGTCTCCCCAAGTGGTGAGGAAGCCACCCCCGTGGCCTGACTCAATACAGAAGGCCGAGCAGGGAGGCTGTGTCCCTGTGTCTGTAAACGGGGAAGCTGGCCCCTGGCTGCTGTGGCTTCTTGATTCAGCTCAAGTTTGGGGCTGGTGAGCAGCAGGGTTACAACTCAGCTGTGCCTGACTCCAGAGTCCTTACCCCGACCCTGATGCTTCCCCACCAAGCCTGAGTGATTGGCTGGCCCCCTACTCCTTTTTCAGTCTGGAGTTGCTGCAGCCTCCAGTGGGCTGTCCAGTCTGGACTTCCATGGGTCACTCGCTGATGCCAGCCTTTGCTCCCGGGCCAGGAGCAGGGGAGCAGAGGAGGGATCTTGAGGTGTCTGGTGACAGCCCTCCCACCACCTCCGGGAGCACTCCCGTGTCAGCAGCGTGGCTGGCCTCTAGGAACTGACGGCTGCCTCATCCTGTTGCAGGAAGAGCGGCTGCCCGTGTCAGAACTGCCGCAAGCTGCTTCCCTTGCGCGCAGCCCTGGATTCCTGGCAGGAGCCAGATGCTGCTGGGCTGCCACGTTGGCCACGTCGCTGGGATGGAAGCTCCACCGCCCCACCGCCCCTGGATGGACGCCTTGGCCGGTCCCCAGGGCAGGCCCCTCCCCAGGCGGCTGTACACTCTTCTCTTCAGGGAAGCACAGGCAGATGTTGTCGATTTAAATTGTTTCCTTATTAGACTCTTGCCTCTCCCGGCCTGGGCTGTGTTTCATCAGCCCAGAACCTTGGCTGCATCACTGCGACTGACCGCTCGCTCCCCCAGGATCCCAGCCAAGGACTCGAGATCATGGAGTGGGTGTGGCTGGGGAAGCGCTGGCTGGGCTCCTGGGCTCTGTGATAGCCCCCCTGCCCCCTGGGGCTGCTGGACCTGCTGGGAGGGACTTAGTGATGCAGCCTCGCTCTGGTTCCCTGTTACTGTAGGGGCCAGATGGGAAGAATCCAGGGACCAGCCCTCTCAGGCACCTAGGAGCCCAGCTGGGGCTGGGAGGTCCCTGGGGTCCCCCTCAGTACTCCTGGGTATGCCCCTTTTTTAGCTGGGGGCCCACTTCCTGCATCAGAATCCCACCTTAGCTTGTTTAAGAAGTTCGGCCCATGGGGTGCCTGGTGGCTCAGTCAGTTAAACGTCCCACTCTTGATTTCGGCTCAGGTTGTGATCTCAGGGTGGTGAGATAGAGCCCTGTGTCGAGTTTGGCCCAAGGCCTGCAGCAGTGATTCTTAATGGGGGTGACTTGTCCCCTGGGGGGACAGTTGGCAGTGTCTAAAGGTCATTACATTTTTGGTCATTACAGCTGGTGTTCCGCTACTGGCAGGATGCTGCTGGATATCCTGCAGGGCACAGGGTTCCCCCCAGGACGCCAAGAATCTCCATCTCTGAATGTCAGTAGCGCTAAGATTGAGAGAGACCCCCTGCCCTGTAGTCTAGTTCTGGCAGTGCCTGGGAATCTGTGTGTTGAGCTGAGGGTTTTCAATGTTCCCTTGAGTTTGAGAAGCCCTGTTCTCCTGGGCCTTGCTTGTGGCCACGGCTGAGCTGCTCCCTGCCAGACCAGGGCTCCGTGCTGGGCAGTCGTGGTAGTGAGGCAGACGTGCAGACAAGGCTATCCAGCTGGGAGGGTGAAGGCTGATGGTGGACGCAGGGCTCCGCTGGAGCCCATTCCAGGGGCTGCCCCACTGATACCCTGGGTTCCCTTCTCCTAAAACTTTCTGTTCCTCTGATGACTGCAGGCCGAGCTGCATCTTCGCTCCAGCTCCAGAGAGAGGCACCAAATGGCCTCTTTTGTTCCTGTCTGCAAGGACCCTGTGGGCTTGGCAGCCTATGGCCAGGAGGTGGCTTCCTCTTGGGAACCCCTTGTCACCTGAGTGACGGAGACCCTGGGGGTGCTAAGGCTCTGGGATCTTTTTGCACTTCCTGGGTGGTAAGGCTGGCCTGGGCCAGGGGCTGGGGATGTGGCAGTGGGCCGGCCTTGGGGAACCAGGGAGTCTGGACTCTGGGGTCGCTCCTGCTGGGAATCTTGAATTTCTGACCAGCCTCTCATTCTGAGAGACTGAGGATGGTGGCTCATGTCAACCTGACCTGCCACCCTTCACGGCCTTTGAGGCTGGGGTCTGGGAAGAAGCATTTCCCTCCTCCCAGGTGTGCCCACTTACCCTTCATGCTTTTAAGGGGAACTGACACAGGGAAGAACTGAAGGTGAGGCCTTGGTGTCAGGCCACCTCAGGTCAGCATCCAACCCCGTTCTGTGACTTGGGGCCTATCCTGTCTTCTCTAGATCTCAGTTTCTTCATCTGTAAAATGGGAATGTGATAATGGCACATACCTCATAGGATTGGGGTAGGGTTCAGCTGATCACATATATGAAACACGTATCCTATAGCACAAGCTAAATGAACAGGACCTGCTTTTACTACCAATTAATTAATACACTGGCCTTCTCTCACCTCTTCCCAGGAGCCCCCTCCTTCCCTTGGGGTCTTCTTGGGCTGTTCCCATTGCCTGGGACATCTCCTCTAATCTTTACCTGGCCAACCTCAACCTTGGGGTCCCAGCTCCAGTGTCACTGCCCCCCCCCCCCATCAGCTCAGGACCCTTTCTGCCCTCTCGGAGGCTGGTGGCAGTTATTAGTCACTTGGGAAGTGTCTGTCTCCCCCACTCAACTGGGGCCTCCTCCGCAAGGTCTGCCCCTGCTGCGTCCCCACACCCACCCAGGCGCCACGCCAAGCCGGCACCCACAGTAAGTCTCTGTGGATGCGTAATAGAGGCCTTGGTCGGGACTTGGGGCCAGGGGTGCTCTGAGGGAGTTCTGCTGGGCTGAGGACAGCAGCCTCCTGCGGTGCTCTGCCCTATTTTAGGACAACCCAGAAATAACTGAATTCTGCCACTGGGCTGGCCACCGTGGGCTGCGGTGGGTGGAGGGCTCCCCACGCCTCCCTGGGATTCGGACGTCTAATTGTATATCTTAAAGCTAAAAACAAAACTCCCCTGAAAATTCAGTCTCTGTAATTACCTGTCCCCAGCAGTATGGAGCTGGGGACTCATGCTTGAAACTCAGGGGGGGGCACGTGGTCCTGTGGGAGGGTCTGGGCCCAGGCCTTGAATCAGGGAGATGAGGGGTCACACCCCCTCTGGCTTTTGACCAGCCCTTCTAACCTCACTCCCTTTGTTCATTTCTCAATTTAAAATTTTTTAAAAAGATTTTATTTATTTATTTGACAGAGAGATCACAAGTAGGCAGAGAGGCAGGCAGAGAAAGGTGGAGGGGAAGCAGGCTCCCTGCTGAGCAGAGAGCCCGATGTGGGGCTCCATCCCAGGACCCTGGGATCATGCCCTGAGCTGAAGGCAGAGGCTTTAACCCACTGGGCCACCCAGGTACCCCTCAATTTAAATTTTGATTATAGAAATGATTCTTGGACAAAAATGAAGAAGATGAGCCCTGGTGTCCCTCATCACCCTAGCCAGACCTGCTGTGAGCTCCCGCCTTCCTTTGACCACTGTCTCCAGTGTGCCGAGGAACAAGCCCCTTGCCTGGGAGCCCAGGCTCCAGCGCTCTGGATGGCCTCCTCTCTGGGCTTGGCTGCACCATCTGGACGGTTCTGTTTTCCAGCCCATCCTGAGCCACATCGGCAGGGCAAACAGTGGGAACGCTCAGTCCTGTATTTTCTTAACAAACATCTTATTTACGATTTTTCTTCATAAATACTCATTGGTTTTAATTCTTCCACACTCCCTGTTTTTCTGAGACAGGCGCTCACTGTGCTTCCTGTCATTGCAGATGGACATGGACGCCCAGGCCAGGTCCCTGTCCCCTGAACCCACAGTGCCCCAAGGTCACAGTGGTGTGAGGTGGCACTTGGCTTTCGCAGCCCTAGTCACCCTTAAGGGGTCTTGCACGAGGCCACTGCTATTCCTGGGGGTCGTTCCCTATGGTGGCTCTGTGGCTTCAGACCTCATGGCAATGCTGAGCCCTCCCAGAGGAGTTCGTTTCTCCCCCAGTCATGCTTTTTTACATTTATTTTTAATTTTTATTTTTATTCTGTTCAATTAGCCCACATACAGCACATCATTAATTTTTGATGTCATGTTCAACGATTCATTAGTTGCAGATAACAACCCAGCGCTCATCTTCACACGTGCCGCCAGTCAAGCTTTTAAATGAAGCCACACTGATCCTTCAATTCAAAAGGAAGAGAAAACTCCTCCTCCCCTGGTCTCTTCTGTGCTTCCCTGCCTACCTGTGCATACGTGGGCGCCCGTGACCGCTGGCACCTCACCACGGTTTGGAAGCTTGCGGCCAAGATCCCCTCTCCTGCTTCCCTCCCAGCACCCCTCTGCTTGCCCTGCTCCTTCCACGCTGGCCGGCTGGGCTGCTTCTCCCCCAGGGCGTGGGTCCCTGCCTCACCTGCTTCAGCTCCTTGCTCAGATGTGGCCTTCCCTGGTCTCCTTCCCTCATGTACCCCCCACCTGGCCCTCCAGGGCACTCACCGCTATGAGATGTGTGTGCGCCTCGGTTTGCTGGTCTCCTACCCGCTGCCAGACTAAGCTCCTGGAAGGCGGGGATTTCTGTTTGGTTCACTGGTCATATCCCCAGGGCCTCAGCAGTACCTGCACCTACTAAGTGCTCAGTAAAAGGTTCACGAGGGAGTCCAGCTCCTCAGGTTCCCACAGACCCGGCCTGGCCAGCTCCCTCTCTGGGGTTCATGGCCTCCTGCTTGGCATCCTTTCTCCTGCACTGTTTTGTTTTTTTTTAAAGATTTTACTTATTTATTTGACAGAGAGAGATCACAAGCAGGCAGAGAGGCAGGCAGAGAGAGAGGAGGAAGCAAGCTCCCTGCCGAGCAGAGAGCCTGATGCGGGGCTCGATCCCAGGACCCTGAGATCATGACCTGAGCCGAAGGCAGAAGCTTAACCCACTGAGCCCCCCTGGCGCCCCACTCCTGCAATTCTTTTTTTTTTTTTTAAATATTTTACTTATTTATTTGACAGAGAGAGATCACAAGTAGGCAGAGAGGCAGGCAGAGAGAGAGGAGGAAGCAGGCTCCCTGCTGAGCAGAGAGACCGATTTGGGGCTCGATCCCAGGACCCTGGGATCATGACCTGAGCTGAAGGTAGAGGCTTTAACCCACTGAGCCACCCAGGTGCCTCCACTCCTGCAATTCTTATGAACACCCCTCCCCTGCGCCATGCCGGTGTTGCTCTCCCTCCATTGCCCCTGTCCTGAGCCTGGGCCTCCCTCTCTGCAGAGGCGGCTGTGGGGCCGGGCTGGGCCATCATCTCAGGTTCCGGGTCAGGGGCTCAGGGCATAGGCTGGCCTCTGGTCCTCGCAGCATGTGGGAGAGTCACTCAGCCTTTCCCAGCCTCACCCCCGTCACCCACAAGGCAGGCCCCGTAACAGCCACCTGGCAGGGTTGAGGCGTGCCGATTGGCACACAGTAGGCCTTCGGGAAGGGGCCACTGCTGAGGTGTTTGTTTTGCCCTTGCCGTGACCTTTGGGGCTGGGCCAGGGTGGGGCTGAGAGCCTCTTCCCGTGGGAGTGGTGGCGCTTAATAGTGTGTGTTTAGAGCCCTGTGGAAACAACGGGGAGGCCCAGTGCTGATCCCCAGAGCCCTGTCCCGGCCCATCTTCCTGTGGAGGGAGAGGAAGGCGCCTGTTACCTGAGCCTGGGAGGGCACCACGTGGCCCAGCCTGGCAGGCCCACAGGAACCCGGAGAGGGCCTCAGGCTTCCTGGCCCTTGTTCCCAGGGCAGACTCACAAAGGGGAAGGGAGAGAGCCTACAATCCCATATATCAGCTTTTGTTCCCAGACACTAATCCTAATTCCTCTGGGTGTTTCCACACGCCCAACACTGTGAGCTTCCCCTCCTCAGGTCTCCAGCAGCTGCTTCCAGCTCCTGGGCTGAGTTGAGTGGAGGGGGTGGGTGGAGATCTGAGGGTCCCTGTGGAAGCCATGGCCGCCCCTTAGGTCCCCCATTTAGGCTTGGGCCTATGGCTGCTCAGGAAATGTTTCTACTCTTTTTTCCCTTCCACCCACCTACTCCGGGGTTGCTCTCTGTCTCTGCCTCAAGCCATTGAGAAAAGACAGAGCCACCATCAGAATTCGATTCAAAGACCTCACCATGGCCCCTGAGGTCCTGCATGACACCTAACCCCCTGCCCCCTCCCCAACCACATCCCCTCTGCTTTCCTCCCCAGTCCCATTCAGCCGCTTGCCTCCAGGCCACTTTTGCCAAGCATGTTTCTACCTCAGGGCCTTTGCATTTGCCATTTATGCATCTGGACAGCTCTCCCTAGTCTTTTATGTCTTCTGCTCCTCATGCTGGCCCTGCTCAGATGTCACTGCCTTGGGGCTTTACCCAGCCATCTGCCGGAAGTAGCAGCCCTCACCTTCTTATCTCTTCTCAGCAATCCTGACCCACCTTCCCCTCTGTTTTCTCCATGTTTCTCTCTTTATCCCACCTACCATGTTGTTTGGTTTTTCACCTATTTAAAGTATACAGTTAACTGGTTTTTAGTCTATGCACAGAGTTGTGCTACCATGGGCACAGTCCCTTGTAGAATATTTTCATCACCCCAAAGAGACCCCATACCCATCAGCAGCTACTCCGCATTTCCTTCTGACAACCCCAGCCCCTGGCAGTCACCAGTCTTTCTGACTCTTAGAGATTTGCTCATTCTGGACGTTTCATATAAGTGGGATCACATAGTATGTGGTTCTTTGTGACTGGCTTTTCTCACTTAGTGTTTTTCAAGGTTGAGCCACATTGTACCGGGTATCCGTGCTTTGTTTCTTTTGACTGCTGAATCCTACATACCCCATCGTGTGTGGAAGCATTCACCGGTGGATGGCCATTCAAGTTGCTTTCACTTTTCAGCTGTTACGAAGACTGTGGATCTACCTTTCATTTCTCTTGGATGTACAGCTAGGAGTAGCATTGCTGAGTCCTAAGGTGACTGTGTTTAACTTTTCTAGGAAGTGCCCGGGTGGTTTTCCAAAGTGGCCACACTCCCTTACACTCTGACCAGCAGTGTGTGAGGGCTCCAGTTTCTCCTCGCCAACTCTTGTTATGATCAGTCTTGATTATAGCCTTCCTAGTGCCTGTGAAAGGGTCACTCATCATAGTTTTGATTTGTGTTTCCCTGATGGCCAGTGACGCTGGGCATCTTCTCCTGTGCTTACTGGCCACTCGTGTATCTTCTTTGGAGAAGTGTGTGTTCGCATTTGATTATTTGCCCATTTTTAAATTGGGTTGTCTTTTACTGGTCAGTTCTAAGTGCCCTTTTTATATTGTTAGGGACAAGTCCCTTGTTATATGTGGGGTCTGCAAATATTTTCCTTCATCTGTGGGCTGTCTTCTCCCTTCCTTGTTGGGTGCTCTGTGAGCCACAAAAAAAGGTTAATTTTGATCAAGTCTAGTATTTCTGTTTTTTCTTTTGTCACCTGTTCTTTTGGCATCATATCTGAGAAACTATTGCCTAATCCCAGAGCACAAAGAGTTATCCTGTATTTTTTTCCTCAGAATTTTGTAGTTTTAGCTCATAGATCCCTATTGAGTTAGTTACTGTATATGGTATTAGAAATGGGTCCTACTTCATTCTTTTGCATGTGAATATCTCATTGTCCTAGCAACTTTTGTTAAAAAGACCCCTCCACCCTTCTGAAAATCATTCGACCATAAATGTGAAAGTTTATTTCTGAACTCAGTGCCATTCCAGTGGCTTATGTGTCTGTCCTTATGCCAGAACCATACTTCCTTGATTATGGCAGCTTTGTAGAAGTTTTGTAGGCAAAGACATGTGAATCCTTTAATTATGTTCTTTTCTACTTTTTCTAGATGCTTTGACTATTCTGGTCTCTTAAATTTCCAAGGTTTAAGATAAATGTGTCAAATTTCTGCAAAGAAGCCCGCTGAGATTGTGTTGAATTTTTAGACCAATTTGGGAGCATTGTCCTACCAGCATTTGATCTTTGGAAACATGACTGTGTGATGTCTTTCTATTTATTTAGATCTTCTTAAATTTCTTTCAGTAACTTCCTTAGTTTTCCAGAATATATATATTTTTGTATTTCTTTTGTTAAATGTAATCCCATCTATTCTTCTTGATGCTGTTGTGAATGGAATTATTTTCTTCATTGTGGATGTTCATTAGGATATAGAAATACTTGATTTTTGTATATTGATCTTGTATCCTGAAACCTTGCCAAGCTCTTGTATTCTGATAGTTTTTAGTGATTCGTTGTGATTTTCTATGTACATGATCAGAGTATCCGCCAGGAGAGAGATTTCTAGTTCTCTCGTTGTACTACTTTTTCTTGTTTGCTTGACCTCATTTTTTCCCCTCCCACCGCAGTGTAAATTGCTCACGGCCGGGGTCCCCGTGCATAGAACAGCACCTGGCACATGTTTGAATGAATGGGTGGAGCCAGCAAGGTTGGGTCAGGTGATGTTCCCAGCCCAGGGCTGCGGCTCCTGCTGTGACAGCTGCTTTTGACAGGGTCCCAGTCCCTGTCTGCTGGAGGCTGGGCACTCTTCTTCCTCCCTCTCATCTCTGGCCCTCACATTTTCTGCTAGTCCTCAGTCTTGGGGCTGCAGGGAGTTGCTGGGGTCCCCTGTGTCTTCACCAGCTGAGACACGTCTCACAGACTCCCAAGGCCGGGCCCTTTGTGGGGCTTGCTGATGCTCCCAGGTGCCCACAAATGAGTGGGTGGTGTACCTGTTTTACCCATGAGGGTGGAGAGTCAGGTCCTGGTTGAGTCATTCAGGGATGTGAGGGCTGGGAGCCCAAGTCTGCCTGACTCTCGTCCTGCTGCGCCTTGTCACAGCCCTGGCAGGATGTGAGAGGAGCCTCGTGTGCAGTCAGGAGGGGGCTCCTCGTAGAGGCTCTGCGCAAGGGGGGCAAGGCCAAGGAAACCAAAAGCATATTTGTTCCTCCCTCATGCTGTTTCCTCTGCCTTGAACTGTCTCCCCCACCGGCTACGCCCCTCTCTTCGTTCCCGTTTGAGCTTGAATGTCACCTCCCTGCAGCCAGTCACCTACTCTGACTCACCCTTCCCTCCACCCTCTCCTGGTGACACTGAGTCATCACGGGGGTAGCTGTCAGTGTTGATCTGTGAATCAAGTCCCCTGTAAGCTCGGAGCCTGACTCGTACTTGGCCCTCGGAGACATGGGTGCGAGTCTCAGGTCCATGGCAGGCACCGCTGGCCCGGAATCCCCGGTGCATCCTGCCTGCCGGGCTTTTCCTGGCTCTGGGGCCTGAGACCCGGGGGGATGGCTGAACGCCCTGACTGTAGTGGGACAGTCCTGGTTTCAGATCCTGCATTGTCAGTCTCTGGGGGTGTGGTCTGGGACCATCTCTTGGAGCCTCAGTGCCCTCAGCTGTGGAAGAGGGTGGCACAGAGCCTGCCGTCGGCGTTGTGTGCTAAGTGAACACACCCATGTTCAGACACTGCCGCGTTTGTGCTGAGCCTCTCCCCTCAGGCCCCAGTCTGGCAGTTAACCTGTGACCCCGGGGTCCCCGGGGTGTGGAGCGGTCACTTCCTCAGCTGTCCAATGCGGCCATTCCTGTTAGATGGGATGATGGGGCAGGAGATAACGTCTCTACACCGTCCCTTCCCTTCCGCGGCCACCCCTTCCTGAGCATGGGCTCTGCCAGGCGGGCCGTGGGGGGACTGGGGGCTGCGCGGGGCTGTGGAACTTGTCGCTGCCACCCCAGATCCTGCTGAGCAGCTGGGACAGGCTCCACTCACTCCCAGGGCACAAAGCATTGCCCTGTTACGGGGGTGCTGAATTTTTCAGTGTGGTAATACCACCTCTCCCAGGATGCAGAAGGAACTTGGGCTGAAGATCAGCTCCCCACTTACCATCCGGGAAGCTGAGGACCCCAAGTTGGTATCTCAGGCTGGTAGGTGAGAGTGAAGCATGTGGCACTGGGAGCCCACGGCTTGGGTTCGAGTCCTTGTTCTCTGCGTGCAGTGGGCCTCGGGCCAGCGTCTTGGCCTCAGCTCCCGGTGTCTGTGAATGTGGAATTGGCCTAATGGTAGTAGCTGTTCCAGACAGTTGTTGGAAGGATTGGCATGACTGTGGGTCTCTGGCCCTTGGAGCAGTGCTGCCAAAGTGCCGTGAGTGCTGTCTGGCACAGGGGAAGCGGGATATGAGCCTTAGACGGTGTTACTGTTACTGTTACCCTTGTTGTTGTTGTTCGTGGTATAGAAGGGGTCTCCGCAGCCAGGCAGCCCTGAGCGGAAGGCCAGCTGTTTCCTGACTGGGTGGCACTGAGCAGTTTACCTCACTTTTCATCTGTAAAACGGGCTCTGGGGCCAGTTTGAACTGTTGTGAGGGTCGATTGAATGGCCAGGGGCCAGGGAGGTAATGGCAGAGGATGGAGCCCCCCAAAGCCACAGAACAAGGGTGAGAGGGCAGTGCTGGAAGCAGGGGCAAGGAGTAGCCTCCCCTCTGCATGACCTCACCCCTACCTTGTGTTTTTTCTTTTTTTTATTACTTGTTGTTGTTTTTACAACACTACACAAGCATGTCCTTTTTATGAAAATACAGTCACTTTGTGATACAAAGTAAAAAGTGAGAGCTCTGCTGCTCCTCTGTCTCCTCCCTAAAGGCTGGTCTGGTCCCTGATACCTGTGTTCACCTGCCTGCTTGTGTTCCCCTGTCTGTCTGCCCTGCAGGGAGGAGGTGCAGGAGAACTGCGTGCGGTGGCGGAAGAGGTTCACCTTCGTGTGTAAGATGAGCGCCAACCCGGCCACCGGCCTGCTGGACCCCTGCATCTTCCGCGTGTCAGTGCGCAAGGTGAGGCTTGGGGGCTGGCGCTGGGGGCTGTGGCCCCAAGGCCAGTTTGGGGGTGTGAGGCCACCAATCCAGCGGCTTTAGCCCTGTCCCCTGACCTGTCCCCTCCAGAGGGCAAGGAGTGAGCCCCTCTGCTCCTTGGCTTGACTTATCCCCAGCAGTGAGATTCGGGGCGGAGGTGCTGGGGAGACACATGAGGTCCCTTGGGTTTTGTAGTCACGCTGCTGTTTCTGTCTCTCTCTGCAGGAGCTGAAAGGCGGGAAGGCTTATTCCAAGGTGAGTGGGGCTGGGAAGGGATAGTGAGATAGATTAGGTGTGGGAGAAGAGCTTCGGCCCCTCGCTGCCCCAAACAGGAAGCACTCAGCTCTGCAGGAGATGTATTCTTTCTTAGAAATATCTTTATTGATAGTCTTTGCACTTAGTACAAAGCTACCCTGGGCTTGTACCACAAATGGTACAGAAGTGCAGAGTGGAAGGGGCAGTTTCCACACCCTCCTCTGTAGCCTTCCTCCCCAGACCCCATCCTTGGATTTGTTAAGGTCTTCCCAGACCTTTTAAGGAAAAGAAGATTATGACGTATGCACAGAGCAGCGAGTCCAACCCACGTGCTTGCGGTTTGGAAGAACAGAAAATGAGCACCCCGTGTGTGGACTTGTATGCGCGCAGACTGTAGGCTTCTGACATACACAAAAGGGACTTGTTCTAAACAGATTCTGCAGCGTGGTTTTCACTTGCCAGTATGCCATGGGTACATTTTCATAGATCCCTTTTGCTTTCTAACCGTGGCCATGCCCCCCTGTGTGTCTGGGTGGTGGGCGCCCAGCTGGTCCCCTGCTGTGGTCCATCCGTGTTGTTGCCATCTGCTCGGCACCCATGGGGACCAGTGGGAGGAGGCGGCTCTGCAGGGGTTGCCTCTGGCACTGAATGAGCCCGCTCTGCCCTAGACCCCCTTCTTGGTGGGGGCGCACTGCCCACCCTCTGTGGCCCCTGGGCGGCCTGGCAGCAGGCGGTGGACACAGTATGCCCGGAGAGGAAATGCCTTTGCCTCACCTTGCCCTGCGTGGAAGTTGTGTCCTTTCCCACTGACCGGAGCTCAGAAAGCTCTGTGTTCTGGGCCATCTGCTCTGCCCCGGCCCGGGCACTGGTGGCCCTCTCCAAAAACAGAGGGCAGGGTGGTTAGAACTGGGCTGTGGAAGGTGCCGCCAGAGTGGAAATTTCTCCTCCTGTGAAGTCACATAGGCGCAGACAGCTGCGGCCTCCCACCTCCACCCGGCGGGTACTTACCAGGTGCCCAGCACAGGTCAGACCTGCAGGCCCTTCCCTTCTGTCCTATGAGCAAACACCCATGACAGGCCCTGCCCCCATTCTCCAGGGAAGGAAGCTGGGGCCCAGAGGGCGGCTAGTCTGGACACTGGTTGGGCCTGGTCTTGGGCTGTGTGGGGCCCTGGGCAAATCACTTCCCCCACTGGAACCTTAGTTTCCTTCCCTGCCAAATGGGGGTCCTTCTGACTCGATGGCAGGGCTGGAATTTGAACCTGTCAAGTCTCTGATTCTGGCTTGTGTGAGCCTGTACTCTGCAGTGGAGACTTACATATATTAGGTGCTCAATAAATGCCACCTGTTGGTTTGGTTTTCCTAATTCCAGCACCCTCCCACCTCAACTCAGTTTCCTCCCGAAGGTCTGGAGACCTGGCTTCTTTTGAAGGCTTTCCCAGCTCTTATACCCTGTTACCGAATTTGCTACTACTTCCCTCTGCATCCCTGGTGCCTCTGTCTGCGTCCCAGGAGCAGCCAGGTGTTCCCACCAGCCCCTCACTCCAACCTCCATGAGGCCCTCCTGCCCACCCCCACCCCCACACCGAGTTCCCACGGGCTTTCCCTCCCCTGCTGCCTGCTGGCCTGGCGGCTCCCACAGCACAGCCTTGTTTCCCAGGGAACAATGCCTCTGTGTCACAGACAACAATGTCCTTTCATCTCAGGCGCTGCCCCAGTGCACGCTGGGATGTGGCACAAAGGGCGCTTTGTGTGGCTCGGGGATGTGAGCTCCAGACCAGCCTCTGTCCTTGGGTGCCATTATGCAATACTCAGTCTGGGCTCTGGGGTGGGCCCCAGGGATCTGCCCCCCCCCCCCCCCGCCAAGTTAACCCTTGTGCCACTTGCTGGGCACCCACATCTCCTGCAGTCTCCCACACTCTCTTCTGTCCCTCCTAGCTGGGCTTTGCCGACTTGAACCTGGCCGAATTCGCAGGCTCAGGCTCCACGGTGCGCTGCTGCCTGCTGGAGGGATATGACACAAAGAACACTCGGCAGGACAACTCCATCCTCAAGGTACCAGGGCCCTGCCCCCTCTTTTGTCCCCTCCCACCAAGGGGCGGGGGCAACTTGCTCCTCATCAGAGTCCTCTGGAGGGTTGTTAAAAATACAGATGCCCCTCCTAGACACTGGGAAGATCACTCCTAGACACTGGGAAGACACTGGTCCCAGGGCCAGGAAACCACCCTTAGAAGCCTGGTGCTGCACTGGCCTTATTTCCCCATCTTTAATCCGGGGTGGGGGTGCATCCCAGCAGTCTCTCTAAGGGTTGGCTGAAATGCGTATCCCTGAGCGCTCACCACCTCTCACCTCATGATGCCTGACAGCAGCCCCATGGGGTGTAGTCTGCTCTTGGACCCAGTTTTGCATAGGAGGGGGTTGAGGCACAGAGGGTAGATAGATCATTTGCCTGGGGTCACAGGCAGAGGTGACACTTGACCCCCAGCTGTTCAGCTTCACAGTCCAGCTCCCAACCACTGCCCCATGTGACATGAGGCTGCCCGAGCTTGCAGGGGAGGATCAGTGAGTGGAAGAACTGGCTGCCCCTCCACTGGGGCAAACGGGTGTGTCTGCTCCTAGAGCCCAGCCTCACGCCCCCTTCCAGCGGCCGGGCCAGCTCCCTCCCTCCAGGCTGCTAGCTCTCGGGCCTCTCAGGACAGAGGTATCTGGGCATCCGCTGCTACCAGCATGCCTCTCTTCCTGTCACCCACCCTTCCCCCTGGCTGAGAAAACAGCCTTGGCGTAACCACACCTCTACGAGCTGACCCAGAGGGAGCAGCTTGTGCCTGAAGCAGAGCTCGGCAGCAGGTGGCGGATGGGGGCTCTGCAGCCTCCCGGACCCTTCGCAGAGGGAACCAGAGGCACCCAAAAAGGTCGAGGCTAGTTTTGGTTGGGGCTAGGGCCTTTCGGTCTCGCCCCAGTGACCCTGTGTACCTGTAGGCAAATCACGGCGTGAGGGGGCTGTGAGGGGGTTCGGTGGCCTCAGCTGCAAGGGCAGCTCCCCCACGTCCTGTCTGCAGCACTGTGGGCCCTCACTTCCCTGGAGTCTGTCTGAGTACCGCTTCCCTTGTCTGCAGCCCGGGTCCATCGCCTACTTGTAGGCTGCTATCACAGCCAAATGAAATAATTCAGTAAAAAAAAAGCCTCAGGAGGCACCTGACTGCTCGGTTAGTAGAACATGCGACTCTGGACCTCATGGTCATGAATTCAAGCTTCACGTTGGACGTAGAGTTTAGTTCCCCAAAAACGGGGGGCGGGGAGGTACCTGGGTGCCTCAGTCGGTTAAGCATTAGACTCTTGGTTTCGGCTCAGGTCATGATCTCAGGGTCGCGGGATCGAGCCCCATGTCAGGGTCTGCCGTGAGCGTGGAGTTGCTTGAGTTTCTCTCTCCCTTTCCCTCTGCCCCTCCCCTGCTTGTACACATTCTCTCTCTCACTCTTTTGCTCTAAAGTAAATAAATAAAATCTTAAAAAATCTCAGCCCAGTGATCTCCATTTTTGTCAGTGGCGTTACTGGGATACGAGCCCCCATTTCCTGTCCTATCACCCGTTTCCTGTCGCTCCATCTCGGCCCAGACTGGGGGACCCAACCCTGCCTTGTTCGGACCACTGCCGAAATCTCTACCCAAAGTGGGTGTTGAATTTCTGGTGGCTTCTTGCTTTACTTGACTCAACAAAGTTTCACCCCTCCTCCCCCTTGTCGGACTCTGTGTGCACCCCATCTCCCACCCCCGTGCCCTGTGTTATACCTGGGGAGCCCCTCCCCACCTGGGTGGGCTTTGTGAACCTCCCTCCTACCTGCCTGCTGTGTGGAGCTCGTGTGCCCACGCCCACTCTCAGGCTGTGAGCAGAACCTAAGACTGGAGAGGGACTGTGGCCTCTCTCCTAGCCGTGGTTCTGGAGTAACAGTAGCTAACTTTTTCTGCCTGTGCTGTGTGCCGGGCACGAAGCCACGCAAAGTGTCATCTCCCCTTGTCCTCTCCACTATCCCAGGAGGCAGGCGTCAGGATTGATCCTTGCCTCCACCTAAGGAAACGGGGGCTTAGTGCGTTACCATGGCTTCGCCAGGTCCAACAAGGGGCAGGGCCAGGATCAGAGTCCAGCCCTTCAGCAGCCAGAGCAGAGGGGCCACGGGGAGGCACCGGGGCTGCAGGTGGGTGCGGTATGGCTGATTTCTCCCTCTGTGCAGGTCACCATCGGGATGCTTCTGCTCTCCGGAGACCCCTGCTTTAAGACGTGAGTGTGGGAGCAGGCTGGGAGGGTGCCACACAGGGACTCTTCCCTCCTCCGGGCTCTTGGGCTCCTCTGTCTTTGACCCCTGAAAGTGGGGCACCCCAGTCATAGCCATCTGTTCTCTCAAGGCCACCGTCCACCGCCAAGTCCATCTCCATCCCGGGTCAGGACTCCTCCCTGCAGCTGACGCGCAAGGGCGGTGGGACCAGCAGCAGTGGCACCCGGCCCCCCAAGACGAGGCCCACCATCCTCAGCTCAGGTACCATTCTGCACCTGCCCTCCCTGCGCCTCCCCATGGCCCAGGTCCCAGGGGGGATGCTTGCTGAGCACAGGTGGTGGGATGGTGTTTACGTCCATCCATGCTTCCATGAGGCCCACGTCTGAGCCCTTCCCACAGGCAGGGCACCATACTGGGCCCCAGGATCACAGCATCGCTGTTACCTTGAGGCCCCATCTTGCAGGATAGACAGGAGTAAATAAGTCTGTGTCACCTCCAGGTGGGACAGGAACAGTGACTGGCACTGAAGAGCTGGCACTTGAGCTGAGCCTGAGACGTGGGGTAGGGTTCCCGGCAGGGGGATGGTGTGCCGCCGTGCCTGGCTGTCTTGTCTGTCCGGTCTCAGCACCCACCCCCCTGCCGACTAGGGGGGCAGCAGCAGCCCCTGCAGCCCGGGCTGCTGTGGAGCTGAGCCAAGCGCACGAGTGTGCCCTTGCCTGGCACACAGTTTGTACTCTGTGTATTCTCTGGGTATCTCCCTGCGCTGGGTTTCTACGAAACTGTCATCATTATGAACATTATAAAAGATGCAGAGGAGACAGCATGGCGATTAGGGGAGGAGGTGGTCCAGGAGAAGGCTCCAGCCTCCCCCACCGCCCCCATGCTCCGTCCCTGGGGGTGGACTCAGAGCCGGGAGGCACAGTGCCCCCGAGCTGATGAGCGAGCCGGGCGGCACACGCCACCCTAATTTGCACCACGAGAGCAATTAGAGAGGACGCAGGGCCGCGGGCGAAGAGCTACCTTCCCAGGCAGTGTGGGGTTTGAGCCCCCATATGCCTCTGTGACTGGTTTTCTAACCTTCTCCTCCTGCAACCCCTGCCCCTACCCCGTAGAGCATCCGTCTTGAGAAACCCTGTGCTTTGGGTGAGGGCCCAGGCAGGCCTGGGGGCCAGCCTATGGCCTGGTGTGTTCTTCTCTGAGGAGGGGGATGGATGAGATGAGTTCTTTCTTCCTATGACCAGAAGTGGTGGGCTGGCAGGCACTCACCGGGCCCAGAGTGGACCACCCCAACACACACCGGGTCCCTTGCGCCTCCTGCTGGCGAGTGCTGGAAAGTTTGTTTTGAAGTTGGGTTTATGGGCAACTTGGGACAGGATTGTTGGCCATTCTCCATTCCCCTTATTCATTCCACACTGACCTAAGCTCATTCAAGCCTCAGGGCCTTTGCTTCTGCTGTTCCTTGGTTTGGAAGGCCCCTTTCCTGATGCCTTCTGTGGCTTGTTCCCTCCCATGCTTCCAGGAGGCCTCCCATTAAGGCAACCTCCTAGAAGTCTTCCCTGATCCCAGACTGGGTCAGAGTCCCATCCACACTGCTCCCTGCTGTGTACCACTCATCTCGGGAGTGGTTAATTGTGGGTCATTTTTCACTCAACACTCTCCCTTCCCGCTGGCCTGTGACACCCCATCTCCTATTTACAGCACACTGTGCAGAGGACGTCCTCACAGATATTTGTGGAATGAACAGACCTGGGCTCCAGGGGTGGACTGTGGTGGGAGCGGGGCCTCCGTGTTTGTCTGTTAAACGGGAAGCACCTAGCGCGCCCCCCTCCGCCCCCCTGCCGACTCCGTGAGAGGCCATGTGTGGACGGCCAGGGCGCCCCGCCGCTGAGCCCGCCCTCTGCCCGCTCTCCAGGGGTGCCAGAGGAGCCCGAGCAGAACCTGTCCAGCCCGGAGGAGGTGTTCCACTCCGGCCACTCCCGCAACTCCAGCTATGCCAGCCAGCAGTCCAAAATCTCTGGTGAGTGCCCGCCTGGCCCTGTACCCCCAGCCTTCCACATGCCTTGCTGGCCCCCCACTAATGGGTCTCCCCGCGTGCCCGCCAGGCTACAGCACGGAACACTCACGCTCCTCCAGCCTCTCGGACCTGACGCACCGCCGCAACACGTCCACCAGCAGCAGCACTTCCGGCGGCCTCGGCATGACCGTGGAGGGCCCTGAGGGCAGCGAGCGCGAGCACCGGCCCCCCGAGAAGCCCCCGCGGCCGCCACGGCCCCATCTGTCCGATCGCTCATTCCGGTGAGCAGCGCTGCCTGGTGCTCCTGGAGAACGGGCCCCTCCTGGGCACCCCCGGAACCTCCGCTTTTTCCCTGTAGCATGGGGACAACAGGGTCCCGCGTCAGAGAGTTGGATGGCGATGATTCAGCCGGTGGGCGGACGCGAAGGGCACAGCCTGGGCCTGACAGACACGTGCTGTCGGGGGGAGGCTTCGTGACCTAGGTCCCCCGTTTACCCGTGGCGCGGCCTCTCAGAGGCTCAGGTCAGCTAACCTGTCAGGGCCTCTAAGTCCTCATCCACAAAACCAGGTCGTGGGCCCCGGCCTGGGAGCTGAGGAGAGGGTTCCAAGAGCACAACTGGGAATAGGTTCTCACGTACACACAGAGCAGCCTGAGCTCTGTACGGGCTTACCATGGTCGTCCTTGTACCTGTCGCCAGCCAGACTGCTGTGACTCTGCTCTGCCCCACCCCAGGAGGAAGAAGGACTCCGTGGAGAGCCACCCGACTTGGGTGGATGACACTCGGATTGACGCAGATGACATTGTGGAGAAGATCATGCAAAGCCAGGACTTCACGGACGGCAGCAACACCGAGGGTAAGCTGCCCACGCAGGGAGGCCTGGGGGACGGTGCTGCCTGCTCCAGGGCCGCCCCAGATGCCCCTGTCCCGCTCAGCCTCCGTCCTCCCCTGTGTCCCCACAGACAGCAATCTCCGGCTGTTCGTGAGCCGCGACGGCTCCACCACGCTGAGCGGCATCCAGCTGGCCAACAGGTAGGGGACGCTGTTTGGGGATGGGTCCCTAGGGTGGCCATGGGGCTCGGTGCTGAGAGCACGGGCATGGTAGACGCTGTCCTGGCTTTGAATCGCTGTTCCTCCCACCACAGCATCACCTGGGAGCACTCACTCCTCTCTGAACCTCAGTTTCCCTGCTTATCAAATGTCACGGACCACACCGTCTCCTCTAGAAACCTGGGACAGCAGCCTGGGGTTGGTTCTCAGGGTTCCAAGGGTAGCTTGGAAAGGGCCTAGCACAGGGCCTGGTACACAGCCTGGGCTTTATCCTTCTTTATTTGGGACCGTGCTTTTCCCTTCCTTCTGGATCTGGGAACTCCTAAACATGACGACAACGACTCATTTAATTTATTGAATAAATATTTATTGAGTACCAGCCACACACCAAGCACTGAGCTAGTTGTGCTGGGGATATAGCAGTGAGCAACCCAGATTCGTGCCTGCAAGATTATTTACATATGAGGGTGTTGTCAGCCGAACCTGCTGCTTCCGCTCGAGTTTGTAGCGTGTCCACTGCCTCACTGAGTGAGTAGAGGAGCTGTGCCAAAGCCGTAACCCCCTGTTCCCTTGGAGCAGCCAGGAAAGTGCTCATTTAACATCTAATGCTGGGGGCGTGGGGGGGGCTGGGTGGTGGTGGTATGGAGACTTGGCTGGGCTGGTCTGGGGCACAGGGTCCCAACCTCCCCTCTGGTGCTGCTATGCTGACACCTGCTGGCCAAGGCTCAAAATTGCAGCCACCCTCTCCCTGTGACTTCCTGGGCTGTCCCCGGGGAGGTGGGCAAGAGGAAAACAGAGGACACCTCCTTGGAGGTTTACACACCCCTCCCTAGCCCCCTATGACAGTGAGGAAATGAGTTCAGGGGATGGGAGAAACCAGTTTCATCAGGAGCAGGGTCTTAGCAGAGCTGCATGCTGATCCCTGAATGTCCATGACCCTGTGGGTAGGTCTGGCTTCAGCAGAAAGAAGAGCTCCCCAACCTTCTGTCCTCTTGGTGAGCTTCATCATCCCTCTATTGCCTCAGTTTCTTCATCTGTCGAACGGGGCCGGATTCAGTCTTTGCCTGCCCGGGTTGCCGTGAGAATGGGTGCAGCACCCATCTCTGTGTGAGCAGCCACTGGTGCTCAGGCACAGCTTGCATCAGCTCTGATTCCCACAGGCTTTAGTACTTAGCATCTGTGTTGCCCTAGGCAAGTGATTCGACTTCTCTGAGCCTCAGTTTACCCCTCTGTGAAGCAGGGCCAGTTAGTTCACAGGGCCCACTTGTGAAGTCGTTCCCAGGGCCTGTCCCAGAAGAGCAACAGGGAGGACAAGCTGACCTGGTTTTCTCCTCCCCCCACACAGGGTCTCCTCTGGGGTCTATGAGCCTGTTGTGATTGAAAGCCATTGAGGAGCGGGTGTCCACGCTGGAGAAGGGCCCTGCCTCTGCGGGCATCCAAGCCCGCATCATTCCACGAGGGACCTTCTCCTTCGGATCGTCATCCGCACCGCGTCTCATCTGTGCCTCCTCCATGCACTCCAGCCCCGCTCCTGCCCCAAAGCATCATTCCATTGTCCTCCCACCCATCCCGGGACCCTCCTGGCCTGCCAGGCCCCGGGCACCACTGTGAATATTCTCCTCTGAACCACTAGGGGGCAGGACGTGCAGGTCCATGAAGCAGGTGGACCACACAAAGATGGCCAGGCCTGCCCCTCTGGAGACCAGTCTGGCCCCTCGTCGAGGACATGCAACAGCATCTACATGCAGGGATGCTTGTGGCCGAGGGGCCTCTTACCCTGTGTCCCTGCTTAACTCCGGGAGCATTGGCTTAGCCATGCCCCAGCAGGACCTTGCTCCACTGCCCTCTTGCCCTTGGGAGGGCCAGTCCATTCCCAGAATCCTGCCACCACGGCCCTCTGACTGCTTAGTGCTTCAGCTCTTCCTTCCCCGTGTCCCTGGGGACCCGCTGGCGGCCTTCTCCTGGGAACCAAGACCTCAGACCCATCCACACTCCAGATTGAGACCCCCGCCCCCAAAGAATGTTCTCCTGCTGCCCTGGCAGCCTGCACTTTGCACATGCTTGCCTCCAGCACAGCCCTACGGCCCTTGTCTGCCTTTCCCTTGATCCCTTCATAAGGGTTTCTGGGCACTGCCTGCTGTGCGGTCAGCGCCTGCCTCTAGCAGCCCGGCTGGAACGTGGCACTGCCTCTCCCTTGGTTAGCTCCAGCTCAGGCTTGACACCCATGCTGAGCATTGATGGTGGCTCTTTTCTGCTTGGGGCTGGATCCTGAGCAGCTGGTTTCCTAGGAAGCCAGGGAAGGTGCCTCCCAAATCCTTGGAGGTCGGCAGTCAGGCTGGGCTGGACTTGGCAAGCAAAGCCCCTTCTCTGTCCCTGCAGGGTCAGCTAGCCCAGGCTGGGCTGATGCTGGAGAGGCAGGTGGGCTGGGACTGGACCAGCCTGGAGCTGGCTTCAGCCGGAAAAGCCTCAGCCCTCCTCTGGAAGCATCCCTCTCTCTGGGCTGGGGAGAGGCGGGGAGCAGTCTGGCCCTGCCCCCGCCCCTTGCTAAAGTCTGCCATGTCTCCCACCCCCCTCCGGTCTTCCTTACTTGCTTGAAGGTGGGTTCTGACTGCCCACCAGTCCCTGGACACACTTCCCTGCCACTCTGAAATTTCACTCATTTTGTGTGAACCCAGCAGGCTGGTGTTTACCTAGTCCTGTATCACTTTTCTTTTTTTTTTTTAATTTCCCCTTCTTTTCCTTTTTATTTTATTATTTTTTTTAATTTCACAGTTTGGTATTTTCTCCTCCCCCAGGTGAGGGGAGGTGGTTCTGTTCCCTGACATACCTGCTGGCTGGGTTCCAGCAGGGCTGGGGACCTGGATGGGGGGCCAGAATCCTGGCTCTCTCCCTGGAAGGGGTGTGGGTGTCAGTGGGGTGACCTCCCCAGGCTGGGAGGGCTCCTTGCCCTTATGCTCCAGCTGGCAAGAGTTGGAGCTGCTGTCTTGGAACCTCCTGGCCTTGGGAGCAGAGCATTTCTAGGATTCTTTGTTGGTTTTAATCCCCTAACTCTTAGAAAATGAATGTGCGGAGCTGCCTGCTGAGACAGGACAGAGCATTTGCTGTGGCTGGAGAAGGCTCTGCTTAGCCCTGCAGGTCCCTTCCTGCCTCGCAGGCGTCTGGCACTTTAAAAGGGAGCTGGCCTTGCTGTTTCCAGATGAAGTGACCCCCAGAAGATGGGAGAGCACTCTCCTCCACTTCTGTGTCTGCATGACTTCAGCCCAGTGGGGAAGAGCATTCAGAGTGTATTTGGGATCTGGCTCAAAGTTCTGGACTTCAGACATAAAGCAGTTAGCTCTGGTGCTGTCGGGGAGTCCCCCAAACCAGGAACCCCAGCCCCACCCAAGGCGTGGTTTGGGCTTGACAGTTCACCCCAGAAGGACACAGAGCCTGGCACAGCCTCCCCTGCCAGGCGGTGGGCCAGGGTAACTGGACTAAGAATTTGACCACATCCAAATTAACACTAGCTGGAGCCAGAGGCCTGGAGCCCCAGCCTCATCCCCATGTGTGAGCCCGCCCTTTGACCTC
This sequence comes from Mellivora capensis, assembly GCA_004024625.1. NCBI lineage: Eukaryota > Metazoa > Chordata > Mammalia > Carnivora > Mustelidae > Mellivora > Mellivora capensis. The sequence goes on from PISX010002121.1 coordinate 25,243, forward strand.
TGGGTCCCTTCAAGCTCAGTGAATTTCCGTCAGGCCCACATAGCTCCTGGACTTAAAATTCTATATATAGAGAAAGATAGACTATATTAGAGATATTTTTGGAAAGGAATCAGTCTATGCAATGCCAGTTTGGAATCTTCTTGAAAGACAGTTTAACGTTTTTACTAGGAGATTTAAAGAAAATTAAAGTCTACAATATTTTTAGGTTACTTTTTTTCCTGGTCCCCCCAAACGGACCACACGGTGTGATCTGCCGGGATGGAGATCCGCCATGTTCTCCTCTCTCTTGAGCTGGGAAATGGGTGGGGGTGGGGGGGTGAGGTGGGGTCTTGGTTTTGGTTTTTTGTGGGTTTTTTTGTTTTTGGTCTTTAAAAAAAAAAATAAATCCCTCCTTTCTAACAGAGTGTTGCCGCCACCACTACCCCTTATTCAGAGGGCTGTGTTTGTATCTCTGTCCCGGCTTCTTTTGTAGAAAATCACATTGTAAGGGGGAAATCAGCCTAGTGTCAATGTCTTGATTTGGGAGAAAAAATTAAATGTTGCAGTTTTTGTTTGTTATGGCGTGTTGGGTTTTGTTTGTCTTACCGCATGGTCAGCATCAGAAGAAAGCCAGATGCGTAGGTTGACATCTGGGAATGGGGAAGGATATAGGTGGCCAGAGTCCTCCCTGTCCTGGCCGCCGTCACAATCATTACCACCTTTATTCCTGCAGGTTCCCAGGGAGGAAACTGAGACCCAGAGGGCAATTTCTTGCCACCCTCGCACCTACTTACGCAGTAGCTCTGGTCTCAGAGCGCAAGTTCTAAGCGCCGGACCTTTCGAGCAGTCAGCCTGAGATGAGTAACTGTCTCGGCCTCAGTTTCCTCAGCTGTAAATGGGCCTGTGGTTGAAAGAAGAAAGTGGGTGTACAGCCTGGCACAGGACGTGCTGCGTTTGTTCCCAACTTCTTTCAAGTCCCAGGCCACCACTGTCTCCAGGCCTAAGCTCCTCCCTTCTGGCCCCCAAAACTCTGAAGTTACAGGGGAGCCAACAGCTTTGCCAAGCTCAGAAAGGCAGAGTCAGCCTGGCCTTTAATTAGCTCAGAAGTGGCGGGAAGCGTCAGCCCCTGTGGACAGACCAGGAGAGACCAGACTTCCAGGGCTCCTCCCTGCTGCAGCCTGGCAGCGTCTGCTCCCCTCCTCAGGGTGGACACCCACCATGGCCCCTTTAAACATTGGAGGCTGATTTTGAGTCTCTTCCTCTGTTCTGCACAGCACACCTGGGGAGGGGAAAGTTGGCTCCTGGATGAACCCAAAGTCTGTCGTGAGATGAGAGGGATGGCATTAAGCTGTAGGCCAAGAAGAATTGTTCCTATCAGCTTTGAGGAGTGCAGTCCCCGTAGAGACGGGTTCAGGTGACTCAAAGAGACATGCTGCCAGCAGGAGCAAACCATTCCCGGTTCTAACGCATCTCTGCAAGTGTGTCTGCCCCTCCCCCGCTCCCCATGTGGGAACTAGGGATACAGCTGTGACCGCAGACCCTATACCCATGGAGCTCACAGGCCAGATCAACAAGGAAATGAGCTAAGATGATGACAAGCGTTATCACAGAGACACTCTGGGGGCTGTGGAGGATCGAGGAGGGAACCTCTGCCCAGCTGTGAGAGGGCTTCCTTAGGAATGTGTGGCATCCCAGTGAGACCTGATGGGTGAAGAGCAGCCAGTCCCGCAAGCTATGGGAAGACTTCCGGACTGGGGAGGTGACCTGCATGCGGGGCCCTTCAGATGATCTGTCTGTGCTGCTCGCTGGGCTGCAGCGACACCCAGGGCTCAAAAGGCAGATGGTGAGGGAAGGGAGGGTTACACTGACCTCATCCCTGCAGTGAAGAGAAGACACTGGAAGGGTTCCCTAGGAAGCCAGGAGATGATGGTAAGGGGCGCTCCCCTCACAACCAGTGGGAATCCTCCAATCCCTGAGGACCTGGACCAGAGCCCCCGTCTCCCACCCCAAGTGGGACAACAAACACTCTGCACCCCTCTCGACAGACAAGTTGGGGTCTCGGTACTAGAAAGTATGGTCCCCGGCTTCCGATCTCGGCTTCACCACTGACTCGAATTGTGATCTGCAAGTCTTACTTCGCCTCTCTCGGAGCCTCATTTTCCCAATCTGAAACCTGGGACCTCTAACCTCCCACGCCATCTGGCTCTGCCTCCTGGGATATTTGGAGATGGACTTTTGCTTCTGGGGTGAGTCCGGCAGGACTGACAGCACGAGTGCCAGACAATCTGGGTCCCCATTCGATTCCATTCCCTAGGCAGAGTCGGGGACCAGCGCGACCCACGGTACGCTTGGAAACTACATTTCCCGGCATGCGAAGCGGGAAGCGGCACCCTCCGGTCTAGGGACACGTAATCCCGGCCCGCCTAAAGACTACGACTCCCGGCGTGCCCTGCGGCCCAGGGCCCGAAGGGCCCGGATCCGGATCTGGCGGTGGCTTGTGGCTCGGGTGTGGGAACGCGGGAGAGATGGTGAGCTCTGGGCCGAGTGCTGGGGGGAATTGGTGGGGGACAGACGGGGGGGTGGGGTCTTCCCGGGAGTCCGGGCTTAGGCACTGGGAGCCGGGATTTCTGTCTCGCGGGCCCACCGTACGAATGAAAACGCCGTGGCCCGCACTCCCCGAGCCTGGAAAGTGATACCTGGTCAGGCCTGTCTCCATCTGTTGAGTGAATGGGAAGCTAAGAGCGGAATCAGGCTGCGACGCCACCCGCCAGTAGTGCACCTGAATGGGGAGATCCTTCGTCCGTTGAGCCCTCCTTTCCTCCAGGCCACGGGGACAGACCAGGTGGTGGGACTCGGCCTCGTCGTCGTTAGCCTGATCATCTTCACTTACTACACGATCTGGGTGATTCTCTTGGTATGTGTGCTCCCCCCAGCCCCCCGTGTCTGACGTTCGACCCCAGCATCATTTAAGCAGCTGCTATGGACCAGACACTGTGCCAGGTGCTTTCCCCGCCCTAATCTCCTGAAATCTCCAGAACAGCACTATGAGGACGATGGCAGAGGCGTCCCAGCTTATAGATGAGGAAGCTAAAACTCAGGAAGAAGGGTCGGGCCCTTCATGCTACACTGTGAAGCCCTGTTACTGATTTGCTTTTGCCTGTGCTTGGAGTTCTGGGCCTTCTGGATTATCCTGCTGGCTCCCCGGCTTGATGAGTGCCGGGAGATCTTGTGAGGGCTTTTAGGATTTTTTTTTTTTTTTCCTTGTGGGAAACTTTGTTGGTTACTGCTTAAGAAGTGCAGTGTGTTTGGAGGGCAAAAACTTGCAGAACTTTGGAGGAAATGTTAGTAAAGAAGACCTTGGAGCCTACTTGAAGATTTCTCCTGCACCTTTGCCCCGTAGGGCTGTGAGTGCCTTAGGGCAAGGCCCTCATCTTCTGTTCATTGCCAGGTCCCCTGCACCACCTTAGGGCAGTCACCAGCAAGTGTACAGTGAGTGAATGAAGGAACAAACCAGAACACCCCAGATACCATCATCTTAAAGCAGGCGCTGTCTGGGTGCTTTGATGGGGGGTGGTGGGGGGGGAGTGTGTTAAGCGCCTGAGATGGAGGAAGGGCGGTGTTTGGCTTTGAGGGGCTGGGCCAGGCACGGGAATGCTCACCAGAGCTCTGTCTTCCACACCAGCCATTCATCGACAGCCAGCATGTCATCCACAAGTACTTCCTGCCCCGAGCCTATGCTGTCACCATCCCCCTGGCCATCGGCCTCCTGCTGCTCCTGTTCGTGGGTGAGTCATCTCTCCCTCCACCCCAGCAGGGTGTCTGGGAATTCCCTCAGCCCTCTCCCATCCCCAAACATGCTTCCACACCACAGCACTTGCAGTATACCTGCTTGAGGCCCCTGGCCCCCAGCTTACCCCCCAGGGTTTTCCTGTTCATCCTTCCAGGCTGCCAGTCAGTAGCCCTTCTGGTCTTCCCCACACCTCAGGCTCATTAGTTTCAAATGGGATGACCCTCATGGGGTGTCTCGCTTTTCCCCCGCTCCCTCTACCACCACCATCATCACTGTGTTCACCCCCTTGTCATCACTGGCTCGTGATTCCTGCCCCTCTCTCTCTCTCCCAGCATTTATGTGTGGGCTTCTGCGGGGCGGGGACTGTGTCTTCGTCATTATTATTATGTTCTCAGCTTCTGGCCAGGCTGTGGCACTGAGTTGGTGCCCAAGAAAGTGGTTTGGATGAGTCACTTGGATGACTGGGTGGTGGGATGGGTGGTGGATGTAGATCGAGTAGGCAGGTGGGTGACTGGACAGGTGGACAGGTAGATGGGTAATTGAGTGGGTCTTGTGCCCTGTAGAGTCTAAAACACTAAATGTAGCCGTTTGCCTGTGTAGGCCCCTCGTTGGTGTTTGTTGAATACATGGGGGTGGGTGTGTGACTTGCTGACTGACCAGAGAGGTGATCGTGGCCTTGGAGGGTGGTTGGGCAGGTGCTTGGCCCCGTGTGCACCTGCTCCGTCTGGCCTCCCAGCAGCCCCAAGCCCGGATCTTACTTGGCCTTTCTGGTCTGTGTATTCCAGGAATGTTCATCACCTACGTGATGCTGAAGAACCAGAAGGTGACCAAAAAGGCTCAGTGAAGGCCCAGCGGGGCTGAGGCTGCCGGTCCTTCTTGTGCCTCCCTCCAGAGGTGGGAATGCATAGGACCCATGCAGGCACAGCAGCCCCCTCCAGCCTGGCCCCCGTGGGGTGGAGCTGTTCCGGACCTACCACACAGGCCTGCTCCTTCCCTGCCCAGCCTTCCAGAAGCCAAGAGGGAGGATTCCTGGAAGCCTCCCCCTTACCCTTTCTGGCTCAGGACCTGAAAGATGCTGGTCATCCCCACCTCACCTTCACACTCCCTGTCACCTTCTCCCCTGGGTTCTACCCTCTTGTTTCAGTTTCCCTCCTGTTACCTGCTGATGTTGGACTTGGTAGGTTCTGAGGCAGCACGTGACCTTTCCCCACAGGTCCTGCTCCTCCTCAAGGGTGGCTTTCCCAGGTCTGACATAGCCCCAGGCTTTGTCCCCAAGGACTTTTGGACCTAGAATGCATAAGGGAAGGACTGACAGGCTCTGGGGTTACCACCAGCCCTCAGGGTCCATTAGGGTGGCCACAGCAGGCCCCCAGACCAACTGCTTCTCATAGAGGCCTAGCCCCCCAGCCCTAGCACCGGCCAGCTGGGGAGAGCTGAGCAATAAACACTGGTGATGTGTTTGTCTCTGTGCCATCCCTGCCCAGGGAGCTGGGCTGCTCGGGGCCCGAGAGGGGCTGGTCTCAGGTCAGGAGACTCTGGTTCATGCCATGAGGATGCCTCAGGTGCCTCCCAGATTGTCCCCGTGCTGGACCCAGGATAAAGTGGGGACCGAAACAGATGCGGCTCCGGCAGAGGCATGGCAACATGCCACACACCACAACAGCCTCTACTGTGCCTGCCCTGCTCCAGCCCAGCTAGCGTGTAACATATTTTAGGGACCCTTGGGCCAGTCGCCTGAAAGCCCAAGTCCATCGTCTGTCTCTTGCACCCAGCAGCCCAGCCTGGCGTGGCTCCGAACAGTGAGCTGGGGGAAGCAGAACAGGGCTGGCTCTCTGCTCAGGCTGACTGATCTGGCGCAGGCCCAGCCCCGTCTCCACAGCAGTCCCGCCACGCCCCCCGCCCCGTGCAGCCAGGTCTCCCGTCCACAGCGCCCAGTTTAAGCCTCTGTCACGCCTTGCATGATGTTCACTCTGGTTAGCAGAGACATCTCCCTCACACCTGCCCTGCCCTCACCTGTCCCATCCTCTTCCTGTCCTGCAGGCCAGGCTGAGCTGCCACCGGGGCTTTGGGTTCTGTCCTCTCCCCCTCCTATAGCAGGAGTATCCTGACTCTGATGGTCCCCCGCTCTCACAGAGACAGCCTCTGCCTCTGACCAGCCTCCTCGTGTTTCCTGAGCATGCCCCAGGCCCCCACATAAAGGACCCTCCATCAACCCAGTAATTCCCTCTAGGTCTCTCCCCCTTTCCCCAAAATGGCCAAATTCCCGGAAGTATCCACACCCACTGCCCGCAGCTCCTCACCGTCTCTGTGTTCAGCATCACTCCTGAGGGGCTGTGCCCACCCGGACCACCAGTGACCCCATGTTGGCCTGTGACATCCCCCTGGTGCACCTCAGATGCTCTCTGTGTCCGTGAGGTCTCATTCTCATACTTTATGTCTCCCATCCTCCACTTCCACCATGAGACGAGGGGGTGGGGCTCCTTGGGACTTGATCACAAGCCTTCTCGCCCCACACTTGTCCTTAACCAGGCTCGCCTCCTGAGCCCCAACGTATTGCCTGTGCACCAGTTAACTGCCATCGGGTGTCATAATGGCACCTCAAGTTCCTCCTGTCATGATCTGAATCCTCAGACTCCCCCTCCCCAGCTTCCCCTCCTATCCCCTTCCATGACTGGCACCATCTTGTGGCCCTAACCCCAGCCAGATTCCTGGTACACATCACTGACCTTGGCTCCCTCCTCCTAGCCCCCATCCACGTGACCCCAGGTCCTGTCAATTCTCCCCTCCTCCCACCAGTCACCTTCCTGATGCAAGGGCACCATCCTCTGCCCTAAGTCACTAAAAGACTCCTTGATCCCCGCCCCGGCCCCTCCAGTGTGACTATACTTGACAACCATGGCCTTTTAAGGACATCAGAGCATCTTTCTCATACACCCAAGAAAACCTGAATGCTGGTTCACTTCTCACTCCAGCTCGACCTTCCATTTCCTGGGATTCTCTGAGGCCCTTTGCACACCCTACTCACATTGGTTCTGCATATACATACGAAATACCAGTTTGTGCCGGACACTGAGCCAAGAAAGGAGCCCAGCATGGTTCCTGCCCTCCTGGTGCTCCCTAGGATGGGGGAAAATGTAATAAATAAATGAACAAGAGGATTTCTGACAGCGTTAAGTGTGATGAAGAAAAGAAAACAAGGTGATGTGATCAGGAATGCGGGTATATTGGGACGGCCGGGTGACTCAGTTAATAAGCATCTGCCTTCCGCTCAGGTCATGATCCCAGGACCCTGGGATGGAGCCCCGTGCAGGCTCCCTGCTCAGCGGGAAGGCTGTTTCCCTCTCTCCTTCCACCACTACCCACCCTTCCATTTGTGCGCGCGCTCTCTCTCTGTCAAATAAAATCTTTAAATTAAAAAAAACAACACACAAACAAAACGAGGGGATACTGAGTCTGGCAAGGTGACAAGAAAGAATAGGTCAAAGGAAAGCCTAGGGGCCCAGGGAAAAGGCTTTCAAGCAATGGGAAGAGCGCCTGTAAAAGCCCCAGGTGTGAAAGAATTTTATGCCTAAGGACCAGAAGGGGAGCTCCTTGTGGCTGTCTGGTGGTTTGAGATGGGCCTGGGGCCATAGTGAGGGGTATGGATTTTGTTCCAGGGCCTAGGGAAGCCACTGGAGGCTTTAAGCATGAGAGTGACATCATCTGATTTATGCTTTTAAAAGATCACGCTGGCAGCTGTGTTCCTCCCTCTCACTCACGGCTGAATCCCCGGGGCCTAGAGCTGCTCCTGCCCATAGTGAGTGATCAAAATAGGCCTTGAATGAATGCATGCCCCGGACTTCCTGTGTGACCTGGAGGTACTCACTTCTCTCTCTGGACCTTAGTTTCTTCACCGAGGGACAGTCGGTGGGAATTTCACGCCAGAGTGGATGGGCGGGACTTGGATTTAGGTTTCCCGCCTCCCCAAGCGGCCCCGAGACCCGAGCACTCCACTAGAGGAGACGGACTGGGGGGGTCATCCCTTCGGGGGACCCTAAGCGACGCGCGGCGGCCCCACCCCAGCCTGGACCGCGGTCTGAAGGATGCTGCAGCCCCGGGGGCGGGACCCGCAGGCGATCGCCGGCGCCTCCCGCGCGGATTGGGTGCAGCCGTGACCGGCACCGCGCTATTGGTCGGTCCGGAAGCAGGGGCGGGGACTGGCTCCTGCAGCGCGGCGACCGGGACGCGGCCGGAGCCCGGGAAGCTGCTGCGGGGCGATGGCCACACCGAGCCCGGGGCCCCACGAGGTAGGTGCGGACCCAAGAGAGGACAGAAAAGGGAAGGGTCGGGGGACAGGACCCAGGCCTCCGTTCCCCGTGCAGCGCGGACACACCCCCATCCAAGCCCTGGAGGGGTCCAGCACTGGGCGGGGACCAGGACACGCCCCACACGGGGCCGCAGGTATGGAGGGGGAAGTCTGGCGGGTGTCCCCAGAGAACTTCCTCGGTTTTCTCATTGCGGGGGAAAAAGCTCCTCCTTCATAGGCCTGTTAGCAAGTCAAGCTCTTGATCAGTGCTGGGCACATGGTGGGTGCCCACTACTAATGGGTCAGCGGCTGTGAGCTCAGCTTCGTGCTGACCCTCCGCTCAGCCGGGAGGAACTCCGCATAGACGAGTGGAAGAAATGACCGAGTCCCTGGCGTCACAGCTCCTACTCTCAAGGGTTCCTGTGCCTGGAGCAAATATCAAACTGCCACCACGAAGGAGTTACTAGAGTTGTCATTTTACAGATGAGGAAAGGAGATGCAGAAAGGTTAGGTGACTTACCTAAGATCATACAGCTGCTGAGAGACAGATTTGGCTGCGGAAAGCATTCTCTACTTACCGAAAATAATTCTCTCCTGGGTGCTGATTGCACGCCAGGCACTGCGTGGCTCACATCACAACACCCAGTGAGGTGGGGGTAGCAGCATTATCCCTGTTTGACAACAGAGGAAACTGAGGCAGAGAGCGATAATAGGAGGGCTCCCGGGTACTGGGGGTGGGACTCAAACCTGGGTCTTTCCCTTCTGGGATGCTTCCATGTGCTCATTTCTCTTTCTGCCTCCTGCCACCAGGTCCTGGCCCCCTCGCCAGAGGCTGGATGCAGAGCAGCCACCTCGACGTCTGGCCGCCGTGGCCTCCTCTGGCGCCTCCGAGACAAGCAGGCTCGCCGAGGCCTGTTTGAGATTGGCCCGGGACATGAGCTGCACCAGCTGACGTGCATGATGCAAGCAGGGCTGTGGGCTGCCACCCAGGTCTCCATGGACCACCCGCCCACCGTGAGTGGTCCATCGGTGTCCCCCGCCTCCCTGGTACTGAGGGCAAGACCACTCGGGGGCCAGGTCCTGCCCATACTGCAGGGTCGGGGATCAGAGAGGGCTATATGAGGAGGAAATCAGGGGCTCAGTTCAGGGGGAGAGGGACATGCTGGGGTGGGGGCTGAGACCAGGAAGCCGCAAAGTGCAGTCTATATTGGGGGATGTGAGGAACCCCTTGACCCAGGTGGTTGTTGTGTGACTCTAGATGGTTCTCTGCTTCTTTGGGCCTCAGTGCCCCCATCTGTATAATGGGTGTGGGGGGGTATTGTACTCCATGGTCTGATGCCTTCCTGACTTTGCTAGGATGCATGGCTGAGAAAGGACCCCACCCCCATCCCACCAGCCTGGCCCATCCTCCCAGAGCTCGGGGCTGGGGCCAGGCTGGCTCAGCAGAAAGGGTCATCCAACTGCAGTCTCAGCAGCTGGACAGGCCAGGGCGAGCATGTGTGTTGTTTGTGTGTGCACACGTGTGCACAGTGTATGCACACATGTGCATAGCATCACCACATCCCATAGGCCAAGTCCTGGCACAGGGGCCTAGAGGTCCAAGAAGAGTGTAGGAGCCTGGGCAGGGGGAGGAAGAGGACAGTCTTCTAAATTTCCTCCCCTGACTGACAATCTCCCATGGCTCCCCAGTACTCAGCACGGCCTCAGGATCCTGCTGGCTCAAGTCCAAGAGCCAACTGTCCAGCTGCATTCACACTCCCTCCTTCCCTTAATTATTTCAACCACTTGAGCTCTCCTGCCCTTCCAGTGACCACCAATGCTGTTCCCCCTGCTGTGAACATCATGCTCCTCCTCTCCACCCCCTTTCAGATTTCAGCTTAGAGGTCAGCTCCCCCGGGAAGCCTTCTCTGATCCTGCCCTTCTCACACTGAATCAGGCAGGTCCCTTGGCTTTAAGGCCATCCCCTTTCACTGGGATGGCTTCACTTGGCCAACAGGTACTTCTGGGTGAATGGACGAAGCTCTGAGTTCTGGTCTCTGTTTGCTGGAGCAATCACATTGAGGGAAGGGGGTGAGGCCAGGGCAGGACTCTTGGAGATCCTGGAGCTGGCTGTGTGGGGCTAAGACTTGACCTGAGCCCCTCCACCCCTCCCTCTAGGGACCGCCTACTGAGGAAGATTTCTCCGAGGTCCTGACCCAGGTCCACGAGGTAAGTAGGAAGCCCAAGACTGCCACATGGGAAGGGGCGTGTACTGGTCTTCCTTCTGTTGTCCTCAGTTTCCCCATCTGTGCAGTGGGTGGGCTGGCTTGCCCTCAAGGCTTTGCAGGAAGAGTGTGGTTACCCTGATCCTCCCACACCAGGGCCTACTGCACACACCTGGGCCCCCGTGGACACTGCTGGGGCTGCTCTTCCTCTCCTACAGGGCTTCGAGCTGGGCACCCTGGCTGGCCCCGCCTTCGCCTGGCTGCGCCACTCCCTAGGCCTGGCCGAGGAGGACTATCAGGCAGCCCTAGGCCCCGGCGGCCCCTACCTGCAGTTCCTCAGCACCTCCAAGAGCAAGGCCAGCTTCTTCCTGTCGTGAGCTGGCAGCAGGGGTGGGGAAGGGGTGGGAGTGGTGTCCCTGGGTGGAGGGAACGGGAATGGGTGGGAAAGAAACGGAATGGCCAGGTCAGGGACGGTCAGGGCCAGATAGAGGTCAGGTGGAGGAGAGTGAGGGCGGGAGGTGGCCGCGGCGAGGTGAGGGCCGGCGGGAAGGCCTCAAGCCCAGACAGGGGGAGACAGATCCGCACTCGGGCAGAGGGCCCAACCGGGCCGCTCCAGCCCTGCCTGACCAGTGACCTCTTTCTCCACCCCCCAGCCACGACCAGCGCTTCTTCCTGAAGACCCAGCGGCGTCGGGAGGTGCGGGCGCTGCTTGCCCACCTGCCCCGCTACGTGCAGCATCTGCAGAGGCACCCGCACTCGCTCCTTGCCCGGTTGCTGGGTACAACTGGCCGGGGACCGGGGACGGCGGGGCGGAGGAAGGTGGGGGGGAGGAGCGCAGAAGACCGAGAGCGAGCTGGGGAGGGGGCCAAGGAGTGGGGCGGCTCCCAGGATGGGGGGGCGTTGGGGACTTGAGCCGGAGCCTGGGCGGGCGGGTCGGGCGGCGGGTCGCGCGGGTTGGGCTGCGGGCAGGCAGCGTTCCATGGGGGGCGTGTCCTAGACGTGGGTGGAGAGGAAAGGCGGGCTCGGTGGGCGCGGGCCGAGCCCTGGGGCGGGGCCTCCCGAAGGGGGCGGGGTTGGATCGTCCAGTCCCCGGGCGGGAGGGCATATGGGTGGGGTCGCGCCTGAGGACCGCGCCTCTCTGGGGCGGCCTAGAGCCGGGCGGGTCGGGACCTCCACCCAAGCTAGGACAGAGGTCCGGGGACGCGGCCTGGAGGGGCGGGCTCGGGAGACGCGGGACTTCGAGGAGGAGGCGTGGCCTGGAGTTGGGCCTAGGGCGGGATGGACCAGGGGTTGTCGAGTTGGGGCCCCCTCACCTGGCGCCCTCTCCCCTTCCAGGAGTGCACAGTCTGCGGGTGGCTCGGGGAAAGAAGGTGGGTGAGGCCGAGGCGAGGGGGCCGGGCCAGAGGGGGCGGCTGGAGGGTGAGATCCTGTCGCCCCTCACTCCCTACCCCCCGTCCCCAGGAATTCTTCATCATCATGCTGAGCGTCTTCTACCCGGCCGGCCGCATCTCCGAGAGGCGAGTCCCCTCACAGGGCCCCGGCCCCACGCGGGGTGTGCCACCTGAAGCACCCATTCTCACTAGCCGATGCGAAGCTGGGGCCCGGGGAGAAGATGGGAGGCACATCCCCGAGATCTCTCAGGGGATCGGAGACAGGGATAGGCACGACCAGTGTCCCTTGAGCACTCGGGGAGTCTGCATTCATTGCCTTCTTTATTCCCAGAACAAATCTGAGGGGTAGGGGTGGTTATCATCCCCGTTTTATAGATGAGAAGCTGAGGAGGGGGAGGGCCACACTGCTACTACGTGAGGAGCAGAGATTCAAACCCTCTGCCTCCGCCGAGGACTTCCCACAAGCCCTTCTGGGGCTGCAGTCTAGGCTTGGACCCCCTGTCAGGGACACTTCCAGGGATGACAAGGTGCAGAGAGATAGGCACAGGTGGGGATAAAGCCTGGATTGGGCTTCCAAAAGCCGGAGTTCAAATCCCAGCTCTGCCCTATACTTACTGTGTGGTCTTGGGCAGGTCAAAGAAGCTCTCTGAGCCTTTTTCTTCATCCCTGACGTGGGGACAATAATGGAATGGCTTGTGATGAGGGTTCAAACATCCACCCAGCGGAAGCTCTTGTTTCTTGGCTCCCCCTGTGTGTCAGTCTGTCTAACGCTGAATTCTGTCGCCCCCTTTCTGTCACACCCCCCACTCAGGTATGACATAAAGGGCTGTGAGGTGAGCCGCTGGGTGGAGCCAGCCCCCGAGGGTAGCCCCCTTGTCCTGGTGCTGAAGGACCTCAACTTTCAAGGCAAGACCATCGACCTGGGTGAGCCATGGAGACAGTCTGTGCCTGCTTTTCCTCCATTCAGGGTCAAGTGAGAAGGGTGTGCCCGGCCCTGCCCTCTGCCTGAGCCATTTAGAGCCGGGATTCTAGAGTCAGGAGAGCAGGGTTCAAATCCTGCTCAAATCCGTATGAGCTAGGCAACCAGGGGAAATCGCGGAGGGGTTTCCTCATCTGTGAAATGGGATGGTTAATGACACCTGCCCTCTTGGGTCAGAGATGTGTGGAGCCCTCAGCACCTTGCCTGACACACGAGGAGCACTCAGGTGGGGGCACTGATGCTCCGGCAGGGCCCCAGCGGAGCTGGCTCCTCCACCAGATGGACCTGGACACCGCCTTCCTCCGGGAGCTCAACGTGCTCGATTACAGCCTCCTGATGGCCTTCCAGCGTCTCCACGAGGATGAGAGGGGCCCGGGCAGCAGCCTCCTCTTCCGCACGGTCAGGTGGGCCCCCCCGCAGGGACAAGGGCAAGAATGAGGTGATGAGAGCAGGAGAGAGATGGTTGATGAGGTGGGAGGACACACAAAGGCTCAGAGACTGGAAAGTGCATGCGTATGTGTGAGTGCGAGTGTGTGGAGAGGGAAGAGTAGAGGACTGGAGAAGCCTGGTTGGCAAAGTTGGTGGGCATGTGTGGACTGCACACGACTGAGCCGGGGAGAGCCAGCTGGACAAGGGCTTCAGTGCTGGTGTAAAGAATCTGCCCATTTTCCTGAAGGGGATGTGGAGCCACTGAAGGTTTCACAGCAGTTTTCAGACCTATTTAATTTCTACTTTAGAAAGAGCCCTTGTCCTTTATTAATAAAATGAAAGGTTTTATTTATTTGTTTGAGAGAGAAAGAGCACAAGCAGGGGGAGGGGTGGTGGAAGGTGGAGAAACAGACCCCCTGCTGAGTGTGGGGCTCTGTCCCAGGACCCTGAGATCATGACTTGAACTGCAGTCAGATGCTTAATAGGCTGAGCCACCTAGGCACCCAACAAAGCCCTTGACCTTTAAACCAGTCTTTCCACTTCTAGGACCCTGAGATCATCCCATTGGCGCCACCATCATGTTGTCCCCTGCTTTGTAGTAGTATCTGTTGCTCTTTGCATGCTGACCACGAACCTCATTAAGGTGGGCTCATTCCCATTTTAGAGATGTGAAAACTGAGGCTCAGAGAGGGTAAGTGAGGTGGCAGAATGTTTCTGAGAATTCATGTTAGTATTTGGTTAGTTACTTGGATTTCTGTCCTCCAAGGCTGAACAGAATAAAGTAGGGGTTAAGGAAGGCACATTAAGGAAAGAAGTCCAACCATCTGGTGGGTGGAAAAGTGAAAAGTGACATCCTCTCATCCAGTCCCCCCAACCCACCCTTTGGAGATGGGTGAGGCGTGGGCAGAATCCAGGTTATTAGCTCCCCACATATTGGCTGGACACATCCTGACCAGAGGGTGGAATTCCTGCTATGGGTCACAGACACGCTCCCCTCCCCACTGCCCCCCAAGGTCTTACTATCCAAGCTAGGTCAGCTTCTCCCTTGCCCCCTCTATCCTCAGCTGATGCTTAGATTTCGGTCGTCTTTTAGCCGGTAAACCCCAGTTCGCTTATAATGGCTGTTGTCATATTGAAATATGCTGGCTGGTAAGTGGCCATTGCCCCAGCCCCACCCCTACCAGTTCCCAGCCCCTCTTTCAGGATAAGCTTTCGCCTCCCCCATCCCACCCCCATCACCAACGCTGCACAGCAAAGAGCATCCGTGTTTTCCCCAGGCACCCAGACCACTGGTTTCTGATTGGTCGATGTCTGGGCAGGGCTTGTCTCTCATTGGCTTATTTGTCTCAGTGACACTTCCCCAACTCCCCTCAACCTCTCAGAGGACAAAATTCGGGAATTGAACCTGCTTCTGGCTGGGACTGGGGCCCAGCCAAAGGCGGCTTCCAATTTGGGATACATTTAGAAGGCAAACCGCCCCCCCCCCCCCATCTATAAACTGGGGCTGGACTTTGTTCACACGGTTTCAGCTCTGCCGCCCTGAAACCTCCAGGGTTGGACGACCCCAAACAGAAGTTTAGGAAACACCCCAATACCAGACTTAGCCAAAGTCATGTGGTAGGTAAGTGAGGAGCCAGTGTCTGTGTGACCCAAAAGTCCTAGAGCGCCACCACCCAACAGAAATGCAATGCAAGGGGTGGGGGTGGGGGGCTCAGTCGGTTAGGTGGGTGCCTTTTGCTGTGATCCTGATCTTGGCATACTGGGATGGGCCCTGCTGCGGGCGGGGGTCGGGCTCCCTGCTTAGTGGGGAGTCGCTTCTCCTTTCCCTCCGTGCGCTCTCTCTCTCAAATAAATAAATTTTGAAAAGAAAGAAATGTAATGTGAGTGACACATGTGGTTTTAAATTTTCTTTAGAAATTTAGCCTCTTTAGAAAAGTAAACAGAGGGGTGCCTGGGTGGCTCAGTGGGTTAAGGCCTCTGCCTTTGTCTCAGGTCATGATCCCAGGGTCCTGGGATCTAGCCCCGCATCAGGCTCTCTGCTCGGTGGGGATCCTGCTTCCTCCTCTCTCTCTGCATGCTTCTCTGCCTACTTGTGATCTCTATCAAATAAATAAATAAAATATTTTAAAAAAAGAAAAGTAAACAGAAACAGGTAAAGATAATTTAAAAAATATATTTGTTATTCAACACACCCCCAATTTTTATCATTTCATCATCAAATCAATATAAACCTTTATGAGGTGTTTTACACTCTTTTTCTCATCCTGTCTTGGGAATTCAGCATGTATTTCACACTTAACAGCGCACCTCAGTTGGGACTGGCCACATTTAAAGGCTTCGTGGCCGCATGTGGCTCGTGGCTATGGAATGAACAGCTCTAGTCCATCGTCTACACTTTACTCAGCCTCCCAGTTTATCTGACGTCACAGGCCTGGCACCCAGGAGTTGTGGGAATGAACGGAGGAAGAGCGGGGTCAGCGCAGAATGTTGCCTGGGCGCCCCGTGGCTACGCTTGCGGGAATCCCTGGGCTGGGGCCTCCAGGAGGAAGCAGTAGCCTCACTCTCCTGTCGGCCGCCAGGTCTGTGCGCGGGGTACAGAGCCCGGAGGAGCCGGGATCCCAGAACCGCCGGCTGCTGCCTGACTCCCCCAACGCCTTACACATCCTGGACGGGCCGGAGCAACGCTATTTCCTGGGCCTCGTGGATCTCGCCACAGTCTATGGGCTCCGCAAGAGGCTGGAGCACCTATGGAAGACGCTGCGCTACCCGGGCCGGACCTTCTCTACCGTCAGCCCCGCTCGCTACGCCCGTCGCCTCTGCCAGTGGGTGGAGGCACATACCGAGTGACCCGCGCTCGCGGCGCTCCGCATCTGGACAATGGGCGCATGCCGGGAACCAGAGTTGGGCTCCCCTCGCCTGCCGTTCCGCTTTTGGCCTCCAGAGGGCAGCATCCCCTAACCAATACCATGACAACATGCCGCGTTGGCCTTGTGCCAGGGACTCTCCTACGTTAGCTCATTTAACCCTAAAAAAAAAAAAAAAAAAAAAAAAGCTATTATTCTCTTTTTACAGACCATGAAATGGAGGCTCAGGGGGTGAAGGGACTGAGCAAGATCATTCAGCAATAAATGCTGGAACCAGGACTCGACTCTGCCTTTTGGACTCAGGAGCCTGTATTCTTACCCACCAGCTCCCTCAGCCCTGGCCTAGTGCTTTGGGGAAGGGGGGAAGGCTGAAGGCTCCAGCCAAGCGCCTTTGTCGTCCAGATGGGGAAACTGAGGCCCAGAGACTTTAAGGGGCTTGCCATTGGGTAAGTGGAAAGATCTGCCCAAACACCCAGCCCTCCTTATCTACTGCCCACTGGTCTCCCTTTGGGGTGATCCCCCTTGCTCCTGCACAAGGGATGCAGGTGGGAGAAGGGGGAGGATTGAGAGGCCGGCATCTCTAGAAGACACTGTGTTGAGGCCGACCATTGAACTTGAATAAGCTCTTCCCTATACTGGGAGTTATTTTTCTCATCTGTGAAATGGGAGTTGGGGTCAGACCCAGGATATGGCAGCATGGAAATTAGCAGGAGCAAAGAAACTCAGTACCTGCATAGCCTCTGATCATTCCTTCTCCTTCCTCCAGGAAACTCCAGCCTGGCCTCTGACCCTGGTCCAATCCTACCATACCTAAGTAGGCCTTTCCGCTAGAGCTGCTCTGGGGCCTGGGTGTCTGTGACCAGGGCAAGGTGCTAAACCTCTCTGTGCCTCAGTGGTCTAATCTGTACAATCGGAAGGATGAAAATGGACTTCATTAACTCATTAAATATTTATTGAGCTCCTATCATGTGACAGGCCCTCTTCTGGGTGATGGAGACCTGGGGGTGGGGCAAGATTAGCAGATTCCACCTTCACAGAGCCTGGGGAGAGAGAGCGACAGAAGCAGCCTGATGTGACCCAGCCTCATGAAGGAGCCTGGGGGCACTATGCTGAGGGAAGGGGCCTACCCCTAATAATTGGATGGAGGTGGGGCTCTACCTTCTTGACTGAGACCAGAAGAGTCAGATGCAGCCCTGGGAGGGTCCCAGACCAAGGGCATGGCAAAGGTCTGGGGTGACAGAGAGCCTGATACTTGAGAGAAAGAGACATTTCACTGTGGCCGGAGTCCGGAGTAGGAGGGACAATGTGGTGGGTGGGGGGATGTGCGTCAAGAGCTGACCCTCAAGACTGGAACCGGATCTTGGGAGAGCCATTCAGCTAATAATACCAAACACTGCCAGTCCATTAGCCTTCAGAGAAAATGGGGCAAAATGGAGGGTGGGGAGGGAGCAGGCAGGGAAAGTTAATGCCGCACCAGAGTGTGGGCTCCTGGAATATGTGTACAATTGACCTCACCCCTAGTGGTCTGGGTGACCTTGGATGATTATTCAAGCTCTCGGAACTGGCCCAAGTCACAGAGAGTTTCTTGTTTTGGCTCAGAAGGAAGTTGACACACAGAGGCTATCAGTCAGGAGGTGGGTGCATTGAGGAAGCTCAGTAGCGGTAGGGCTGCACGGCAGGAAACAGGGTTTGGCCATACGTGGGCCCAGGGTCTGGACCTGGCAGGACTGAATCAGAGCCTGAGAGTCCTGCACTCACAGATAAGGATGGTTCAGCTCCTCACCTACCTGGGGTCTCTGGCAAGGGGCTGAGCCAGAGCTTGAGGCTGGAGGGGAATGTGACTTATCCAAGGTCTCATGGGGGCCCAGGATTCCTGGTTCTCCTCACTTCAAAAGGCATTATCTAGCCTCTAGTGTGTGCTGGGTGTTGTGCAGCTGCTGGAAATGCTGGAGACCATGACTGGCCTGACTCTGCTCCATGTAGCTGAGAGTCTAGTGGGTGTGTGGACCAGTTAGTACACAGGATGATTTCAGACTGTGACCAGTACTATGAAAAAGACCAATAAGGTGGGACTTAGAGGGATGGGCATGTAGTGTCACATAGAGTGCTTGGCATGGGCCTTTCTGAAAAGGTGACATTTCAGCTGAATGACAGGAAGGAGCTGGCTATGTGAGTAGAGCAAACAGCAAGTGCAAAGGTCCTGAGGTAGGGATGAGCTCAATGTGATTGGGGATCAGAAGCATGACCAGGGTAGGTAGAAGGTGGTTAAGAAGACAGAAGTTCCCACCATACAGGGCCTTGTACGTCAGGGTAAAGAGAGTGGTCTTTTGCCAAAACCAAACTGAAGAGCTTTATCTGAGCCTGCGGAACTTCCCACTGGCAATTCTACTGTGGATGTGTGATCCTCGTCTGCTCTGCAAGTCCAGGACATTTGGGCATGTCCTTGTCTCCATGTGACCTTAACAAGAGTTAGAGTTGCCTCTTTGGGGAAGAATGGTCACTTCACCAGCCATTGATGAATGAATCCTTAGGGAATTTCTCACCATTGTCCCCTTAGGGTTGGGGCTACAAGGAGAGACCCTTGAAGGATGATGACTTGGGGGTGATGCAGAAGGACTCTGGCTTTGGGGACCCACTCTGCGCCTGGCCTTGAGTGAATAGGAGACTACAGAGAGAGATTGAACTTGTAGCACTACCTTCTAGCTGTTCCCAGGCTGCGGGGGAGGGACAAGGTGGGCCTGTACTCAAAGGAAGCTCAAGGGCAGGGCTGCCATAGAGTGTCACCTTCCCCCCATAGGACAGGGAGAGGCATGGCAGACTTAGCTTTGCACTGGAGCAGAATAGGTAGCCTTGGGAAGTTGCTTATCTGGGTGCAGATACCCAAACATGGGTTCCTTGGCATTGTGCCCACACTAGAGGCTCTGAGAAAAAGGCAAATGGAGTTTGAACTGCGGTCAGAGCAGAAACCTAGCCTGGATCCCAGGGGAAGGTCCTGCAGAGGAGGGTGTGATGGAGGTGGTAGGATGAGCTTTCTGGCCCATAGAGCATTTTATAAAAAACATTTTAGATGAAAACCATGCCCTCCACTTCTCTGCAGGTACACTCCTCCTTATGGCCCTATATCTGTTCTTTCAACCCTTTCCAGCCCCTGAAAGGCACTTGAGTTTGAACTTCCCAGGGGACCCCATCTGAGCCTTCAAATGGAGTACATTTCAATATCTGCAGGGGTGCAAGACTGAGTTGGTTGGGGTTTGGAGGACACTCTGGGAAGGGGGAGGCGAAGAGGTGAAAGTACGTGGCAGTGAGATAGCTCAGGGTTGGAATCGTAACTGTACCACAGCTTCCCCACTCTACCTCACTGGCAGGAGCTGTTTTAATCCTCACTTCATAGAGGAGAAAAACTGAGGCTCAGGTGGCTAGGGTCGCCAGAGAAAATAGAGAATGCCCAGTTACACTGGAATGTCAGATTTTAAATATAATTATGCATTGTTTATCTGAAATTCCAGTATAACTGAGCGTCCCGTATTTTACCGGCTAAATCTGGGAATCCTACAAGCTTGAAACCCAGGGCAGCCTGACCCCAAGGCCCTGCTTAATTTTCCCACCCGTCTCCCAGTTTCACAAATGGAGAAACTCGAGTCCGGACCTCTGGGTAGCCACCGCGCGCCAGTTCCCACACTCCCTAGGTCTTTTCTCTGCGCGCCGCCCACCCGACCTCGGGAGAAACGTGGGAGGGCGGGAAAAGGGGGAAAGAAGCTCGCCCTCGGACTCCGCCCCCGGCCCCCAGGCCCCGCCCCTATCCGAAGGCCCGGCGGCCAGCCTCTCACTTCCCTCCCCCGCCGCGGAGGCGGTGCTCGTAGGTCCCGCCCCCGTCTCCCGGGACCCGCCCCCAGCGCTCCAGTCTCCTCCCGGTCCTCGCAGACCCCGCCCCCGCTGCCGGCGGCTCACGTTCGGTTTCCATCCTCCAGAAGCTGCGGCCGCGGTGCCGCCTCCGCCCTAGGGCTCCGGCTTCCCGCCCGGACCGCCGGGTTTGCGGGCCATGGAGCTCCGAGCAGCGGATCGAGAGCAGCCGGAGCGCCCCAGCCCGTCTGCCTGGTTAGCGCCTGGCCGGGGGAGGGGGCGTTGGAATCTGGGAGAGGGGTGGAAATATCCCGCCCCAGGCCCCTCCGACCATCCCTCTTGTAGTGAGGTAGGACGGATGGGGCGGCAGTCGGGGCTCCTGGTTCCCGGTTCTAACTGACCCGGACTCGACGAGTGACCTTGAGCCGAGGGCTCCCCCTCCCTTGCCTCTCCTTCCCCATCTGCACAATGGGGATTGGGTTGGTGGGATGTTTCCCCCGAAGGTCACTGGATACCAGCTCCTTTACGATGCGGACCGCGCTGTCCGGTGTTTGGGGGCTTTAAGGAGTTTGGTTCCTGGAAGTCATCTGCCTTGACCCTGGCCCATCCCCTCCGCTGCCTCAGTTTACCTCCGGCGTTTCCTCAGAGGCCCAGGACCCAGCTCTGAGTTTCTGGATCTTGGCAGGTGCCTGGCCCCCATCCCTTCCCAGCGCGAGCCCTGGAGACCGCAGCCCCCCGACTGTTGAGCAGCGGCAGCAGCATGAAGGCCCCGGTGAGTGGTGTAAGGAGGAAGGCTCTTGGGGAACTTCCGGAACAGCAGCCTCCTAACCTCTCCCACCCCAGAACTGACTCACTTCTGACCCACTGCTCCTGAGCTGAGAAGGGCAGACGGGTCTCAAAGCCCTGCTGATTTGGTCTGGCAGGCCGTGAGGCTTCAGGCAAGTGGTGTTTCCTCTCTGGTTTCAGGGCCTTGCCGGTTCTCCCCTGTGACATGGGGATACTAGTACTATCTCTTGTAAGTGCCCTGGAGGGCAGCTTCCCAGGAGAGGCAGAGACCTGGGAGGGGGATATGGGGTGAAAGTGCGGTTTAGCTGCTCTTGACTGTATTCAGGAATCCCTGGTTGAGAAAGAGGGCCCTGGATGTTGGGGGGAGTCTGCCACGACTGCCCAAATTCGGGTGTCTGGGTCCCTTGTGGACAAGAGGACCAGGTGCCAGGCAGAGCCTGAGGCCTCAGGGGCTGAACCCCCTCCCCCGCACAGCTGGCCACACAGATTTATTTTTAGAAGCTGATGTGGCTTGTGGGTAGAAAGGGTGGGCCTCTGGTAGAATATGCCTGGGGGGGGGGACCCTGGGGGCTGCTTTCCCCCCTCTGGTTTTCAGAGCACCAACAGCTGCTGGGTGGATTCTGAGGGGGGAGACCTGTGCCTTGGGCAGGCTGGGAGAATTTTAGAGCCCAGAAAGACACAGATGGTGATCAGGGTGGCCCAGCACATGAGGGCAGTCCCAGGTCGTGCCCTCTTTCCTGTGGCCCCTCCTTGAAGGGCTGGATCACTGAGTCTGCCAGCAGGGCCAACAGGCCCCGAGGGCTTCCTGGTTCAGATGGCCTCTGGCACATGTTTTTTGGAGGTGGGGGCCTCCTCTGTGGCCCAGCTTTCAATTATTGAAACCATTCTTTGAGTGACACTTCCCTCACTTCCTGGGCCGCTGACCCAGGCTGAGATCATCTGCTAGGGGGCCGGTCACGGAGCAGCTGGGGGAGGGGGCAGGGGATGGGCACACAGGCAGCCTGGGTCCCAGATCCGAAGGAGGATGGTTGCCCTTCTGAGGGGCCGCTCTCCTGTCTTGGGGACCGCTTTACGGTACACAGAGCGTCACAGTCCTTACTGGACATACTGCAAGTGTTGTGGGCCCCAGTGTTTCAGAAGCAGAAACAGGCCCAGAGGAGTGGAGAGTCGTACCCAAGGCTGCCCAGTGTACCGAGGCTTCTGGTTACGAGCATGGGCTCTGCAGCCTGGATTTAAGGCCCCGTCCTGTTGCTGTCTTGCTGTGTGGCCTTGAGTACCCCAGATTCCTTATCTAGAATATGAGGATAATAAGAGGGCTTGTCTCCACGGCCTGAGCCTGGCAGCCCAGAGGAAGCCCTGGTTAACGGAGACTGTAGGCTTTGCGAATGTTCTGGAAGCTACTGAGCTGGGGTTTGGACCCATGAGGCTGGGGTGT
This sequence comes from Mellivora capensis, assembly GCA_004024625.1. NCBI lineage: Eukaryota > Metazoa > Chordata > Mammalia > Carnivora > Mustelidae > Mellivora > Mellivora capensis. Next base: position 47,225 of record PISX010002121.1, read on the forward strand.
AGCCCCAGCCCAGCAGAGGCTTCTAGGAGCCCCAGGGACCCCTGTCCACAGCCCATGACCCCTGTCTCCCCCAGGGCCGGCTCCTGCTCGTCATTCTGTGCTCCTTGGGCTTCTCTGCTGCCTACGTCCTGCTATGCTGCTGGGCCTGCCTGCCCTTCTGTCTGGCCTCCTGCCTGGCCCCCCAGCCCTCCACCAACTCCAGGCCCACTGTGCCGGGGCCCCTACACTTCAGCGGATACAGCAGCGTGCCAGATGGGAAGGTGAGCTGGGCGGGCACCGTGTGGCGACAGGGTTGGCCCCGGCTGCCAGGTTGCTCCCAAGTGTCTGGGTGTGAGAACCAGGCTTATGCCAGGCCAGCCCGGACCCCAGGCTTGGCTCCTGTGCTCACCAGCTGTGTGACATTCAGCAGCCAGTTCTCCTCTGTGGGCCCCAAGGTCTAAGAGGAAATGGTTTTTTTGTTTTTGTTTTTGTTTTAAATTCAACATATATGACCTGGCTGCTCTCAGCTGGGTGATGGAGGTTAAAAAAAAAAATGGTGAGCCAGCCAGGGTGGCTGGCCATCGGGAGCTCTTAGTCTTGGTGGGGGAGACAGACGCCGTCCCATCATGGTGATCTGTGCGTTGTTCTGTGCATCTTTAGAATTAACTGTGCATGCACACAATCCATTACGTAGCAGGTATGTGTTTGGGTGTGCCCTGCCTTGTGCTGATGGCTGCTGCTGGGACAGAGATGGCAGAGAAAAGTCGTGTCAACCCCAGAGCTCTCCCAGTCATGGGGAGACAGGGACACTGGTTCTCGGGGTGATGACCCACCTTCCCATGCTTGCTCTGCCAGGCATAGTTTGAAGCACTTTACCCCCTCGCCCTGATTTCAGTGCCCCCCCCCCTTCCCATGGTAGCATTCGCAAAGGCGTCCCATGCTAATACCAACACAGAAAGCTCCCAGTTCTGAGTCTGATGGCTCTCTGAGAGCACATCAGAGGGAGGCATGTTCAGGGACCCTGGCTTGGAGGAGACATATTTGGGGTCTTAATTTCTCGGAGCCTTGGTTGCCTCCTCATCGGTAAGCGAGCGTCCTGTAGTTCTACCTCTATGCAGATTCAATTGGGGGGGGGGGTCGACAGACTGTGTTTGCAACAGGTGCTGGGTAAATATTTGATCAAGAGGCAAGACCACTGGGGGTTTGGCCAGGTGGGACCAGTGGTGGGGTGGGCCAGATGGGTGCTGTCCCATCTTTCACAGGGAGGTGGGGGGCAATGAATATTTTAGACACTCCAGAGCTCATGGGGATGTGGCTCAGGGTAGCCAGATCCTCTGGGTTTCTTTTATTTACTTACTTACTTATTTAAAGATTAGAGAGAGAGCACACAAGCAGGGAGATGGGCAGAAAGAGAGGGAGAAGCAAGCTCCCCGCTGAGCAGAGAGCTGGATGTGGGACTCGATCCCAGAACGCTGGGATCATGACCTGAGCTGAAGACAGACACTTAACCCACTGAGCCATCCAGGTGTCCCTCTTCTGGGTTTCTTAAGAGAAGCCAGAAATCCAGGTTTGGGGTATCAAACATGGACTGGTTGTAATTAAAGATTTTAAAGAGCTGGACTGATTGCAATTAAGTATTTTAAAGACCTTTTAAAGACTTTTGAGACCTTGTGGGACAAGCAGAATATTTCCTGGGGTTGGGGGTGACCTCAGATCTGAACAGAACCCCTGTTGTCAGCACAGGCTCAAACTGCGGGCAGAATAAAGAAGTCTTGTTCTGTATTTTGGGGGCTTGGAAAATGGACCTGTGGGTCCCTAAATCAACATTATGTTAGATATAAAATGTCCCAGAGTGGGATACAGGCCACTCTAAACCCCTGTGCCCCCAGGAAGACACCAAGACATGGAGTAAGGAGTGAGTCCTTTTCTGGGAGTCCTGACCTCTGACCCCCAGGGAACATTTGCAGGCATGTTGGCTCAGCTTCTGCTTTTCAAGAGATAATGAGATAGTGTTTGAGAGACTGTGCTCTGGGTCTGTGCTGATCACTCTCCAGGCTTTTTTTTTTTTTTTTTTCCAAGATCTGAGCTGAGATCAAGAGTCAGATGCTTAACTGACCGAGCCAACCAGGCACCCCTCTCCAGGCATTTTGAATGGAGTCCTCACAACCTGGCAAAGTAGATAATATTTTCATCCCCATTTGACAGATGAGGAGATAGAGGCTCCAAGAGACAGAGGAAGTGGTCAAGCCAGGATTCAGGCTCAGAACCGGAAATTCTCAGTGTTGTTGTGGCCTTAAAGACCACTTTTACTTATAAACCAGGCATAACGTGAGTGGGGCTCAGGTAGAGGAAGGAGAGGTCCAACCGTGACTGTGAAGAGCTGGGGTTCGTGTTTACTTAACAAACAGGCGTATGACACCCAGGCTGTGCCAGGCATTGCTGTAAGTGCTTTATAAATATTTGCTCTTGTAACTGTAATAAGGAACCCATGATGGAGGGCCTGATAGGGCCTCAGCCGTCGGGAAAGGGAACATGAATGTGGCTAATGAGGAAGCATGGGGCTCTGAACACAGTCTCAGCCCTGCCACTGGCTATCCATAGGACCGTAGGAAAGTCCCTCCACCTGCCCAGTCTCAAATTCCTCATCTGCAAAATGGGTCGATGCTGTACTCGGAGCTGATACAGGGGTCAGGCAAAGTCAGAGGCTGTCACTGGGTGGAGGACCAGGGCCGTGGACGCCGTGTCCTCATGCCTTTCTCTTCCCCCTCTGCCTCCCCCCACAGCCACTGGTCCGAGATCTGTGCCGCAGCTGTGCCGTGGTGTCCAGCTCCGGCCAGATGCTGGGCTCGGGCCTGGGCGCCGAGATCGATAGCGCTGAGTGCGTCCTGCGCATGAACCAGGCGCCCACTGTGGGCTTTGAGGCGGACGTAGGCCGGCGCAGCACCCTGCGCGTGGTCTCACACACGAGCGTGCCTCTGCTGCTGCGCAACTATTCACACTACTTCCAGCACGCTCGAGACACGCTCTACGTGGTGTGGGGACAGGGCAGGCACATGGACCGGACGCTGGGCGGCCGCACCTACCGCACGCTGCTGCAGCTCACTGAGATGTACCCAGGCCTGCAGGTGTACACCTTCACCGAGCGGATGATGGCCTACTGCGACCAGGTCTTCCAGGACGAGACGGGCAAGAACCGGTGAGCCTGGGGCTGGCCCGGTGAGCCTGGGGCTGGCCCGTTGAGCCTGGCGCTGGCCCTCCGGGGGGGCCCTCCCTGCCAGCGAGGGCGGGGCGGGGGCATGATTCTCTACTGGGTTCTTGTCCATGAGGATCTGCTCCATCAGGCACTGGGGGAGGCAGATGTGTTGGAGGCAGATGTGCTCCTGCCCCTGATGGGGGACAGAAGCAGGACTGTCATTCATTGAGTTAGCACATAGATGAAAAATCCCCAGGGGTGGTGAGGGCTGTTTGGCTTTGCAAGGACCAGATCAGGGAGCATTGCCATGTGGGGGAATGTTGGGGAGCTCTTCCTTCTGGAGGGGATACTCCCTGAGATCTGGATTGGTCTCTGAAGTCCCTGCCAGATAAGAAAATAATAGTTAACAGTAGTAACAGCCCTCTGCGTGCACTAGGCACTGAGTTAAGGACTCTGCGTGGAAGACCTCATTTTATTCCACACTCAGAAGAGCACGCTGATTCCCGTCTGCCTCCTCTGCACACTGGCTCCGCCCCCTCACCCCCACGCCAACTCAGGAAATACAGCTGCCAGCCTCCGGTTTCCAAGCCAGAAACTTGGGCTTTGCATCTGACTCCTTTCATTGCATCACATGACACATATCCTGGGCTCTTGACTCTCCTTTTGTGCCACAGGTGCCACCTTGACTTAAGTCACCATTCCTCCCCCTGCTCCCCACCCTTGTAGCACCCTCTTGCTGCTGCCTCTCTGGCCTCCTGTTGTCTGAGCACCAACTGCCCCCAGTGAGTTCATCCCGTTGGTGGCCTGCCCTCAAACTGACAGAAGATTTACTTTCATGTCCTCTCCTCCCCTGGCCTATGGGGCTATGATCTGGCCCCTGCCTATCTATGATCTCATCATCTCCCCTCACTCAGCCTGCCCCAGCCATCTGGGCTTCCTCAGAAGGAGGCCTTGCACATGCTGTTCCCTCTGTCTAGAATGTTCTTCCTCTATATCTCCCTATGACTGACTCCTTGGTATTCAGATCTGGATGGGATGTCACCTCCTCAGAGAAGCCCTCCTTGACCACCCCGCCTGAAGGCGTACCTCCCTGCCCAACATTCTTTGTCCCCTTCCTTTGTCTCCTTGTCTTCTTCACAGTTCTGCCCCCTGCCCTGTGAATGCTAGCACTGGCTATGACAGGTTCCTGGCCAGCACAGGGCCTGGGAGATACGGAGTTTGAATGAGTGAGCCACCCCATAAGCCCTCTGTCAGGTTGGAGGTGAGCAGCCCTCGGCTAGGAGAGCAACAGTTCTGGTGCATTGAGAGGGTGGAGGCCTGGGCTGCCCACACAGCCCCTTGCTCCCAGGTGGGTGTGGGGGAATGTGGGAGGTGCTGAGCGGACAGTGTTCCCTCCCCATAATTATCTATAATTCTCCCCATTTCACAGATGGGTCAGTAAGCCCTAGAGAGGTTTGGGGGCAAACCTGATACTGTAGAGCAGATTTGATTCAGGGTTTGAATTGGAGACCATCTGACTCCAGACAACCATCTTTTTTTTTCTTTTTAAGATTTTATTTATTCACTTGAGAGAGAGAGAGAGGGAGAGAGCACGGACAGCGGGAGAGGCAGAGGGAGAGGGGGAAGCAGACTCCCTGCTGAGCCGGGAGCCCAGGACCTGGAGCTCAGGACCTGAGCCGAAGGCAGACGCTCAACCATCTGAGCCACCCAGGGGCCTCTCCAGACAACTGTCTTGCCCACTTTCAGCCGCTGTGCTCTATGGCCTGCCACCATCTCCCTAAGCTTGGTCCCTTAGATGAGCAGAGGTTTTGACCAGGGTCCCCCCACAATCATCTGGGGCCTTGCTCCAGTCCTTTGTGGGTAGCGAGGGGCTGAACAGGCCTGGGGTTGCATCCAACTCCACCTGTTGCCTGCTGCTCCGCTCAGGCTGGCTCTGTCCCCTCCCCAGCCTCCCCTTGGGTCCCCTCTGTGGGGGTCAAGGTGGGGGCCCCTGGCTGGGAGGGTAGAGAGCGCTGTGTCCTGAGAGAGCTGAGGTGGGATCTGTCCCACAGCCCCTTGCTCCAGCTTGAGTCAGGGAAGCGGCCGGGCTGACCATTCTCCTTCCTCCCAGGAGGCAGTCGGGCTCCTTTCTCAGCACCGGCTGGTTCACAATGATCCTCGCCCTGGAGCTGTGTGAGGAGATCGTGGTCTATGGAATGGTCAGCGACGGCTACTGCAGGTCAGGCCGCCCAGGCCCTGGGTGGGAGGAAAGCCCAGGGCGGGGAGGACCACAGGCACCGCCCCACCCCCACCGTCCTGGCTCAGCCTGGGGGACGTCGGAACTGAGGGGCGCAGGGTGTGGGGGCTCCCCAGTGGGCGGCCGAGGCTCAGACACCCCTTGGGCCCGGTGCCTGGTGGGAAGGAGCTCAGCTTCATGACCGGTCTCTGTGACTTTGGGCCAGACACGCCACCTCCCAGGGCCTCCATTACCTCATGTGTAAAAGAAAATAATCACACCTTCCCCAGAAGGTGGAAGCAAGGTTTAGAGAAAGAGTAATCTACCAAAGTGCTTAGGACGGCATCGTCGGGCGCCGGCTGATACGCACGTCCGGGATAGATCACATCTGACCTGTCACCATCAGTATGGTGATGCTCCCGCATTACTGTGAGTGACACGTGTGGAGTGTGCCAATGGGGTCCCCGATCTTTATCTTCCATTCTCTTTGGAGCGTGCTTGATGAGCCCGTGGGTGAGATGACAGGAGCCCGTGTGCCCTCTGCCATGGGCCCTGCGGTTTGCAGTCTTGATGTTTGTTTGTTTGTTTTTTAAGATTTTATTTATTTATTCGACACACAGAGAGGGATGACAAGTAGGCAGAGAGGCAGGCAGAGAGAGAGGGAAGCAGGCTTCCCGCTGAGCAGAGACCCCCCCCGATGCAGGGCTTAATCCCAGGACCCTGAGACCATGACCTGACCGAAGGCAGAGGCTTAACCCTCTGAGCCACCCAGGCGCCCCATGCAGTCTTGATCTTGTTGGACCTGTGGTCTCTCATGCCCATGTCCATTTTATAGATGGGTTATTTATGCTCGGAGTGTCTGCCTCTGGCCCAGCGTCAGCCAGCTTGCCAGAGGCAGATCCCGGGTCGAACTCTGGCCTTTGGGATCTGTGGGTTGCCCCGCTCCTCCCCCGTCTGTGCTGGCCTTCCCCCGGGCGGGCATGGGGCTCTGTGGGAGTACCCGGTGAGGCGTGGCCGGGGTAGGCGGCAGCAGGTGGTCGGAGGTGGGCGAGTTCCGTACCCCACGCCTGTCCCTCTTCCCCGCCTGCAGGGAGGAGAGCCACCCCTCGGTGCCTTACCACTACTTTGAGAAGGGCCGGCTGGACGAGTGTCAGATGTACCTGGCACATGAACGGGCGCCCCGCAGCGCCCACCGCTTCATCACCGAGAAGGCTGTGTTCTCCCGCTGGGCCAAGAAGAGGCCCATCGTGTTCGCCCACCCATCGTGGAGGACCCAGTAGCCGTGTTACCTGGCTGGCCCCCATGCCTTCACCGGGCCTCTGTTCCACACACCACCAAAAACATTTAATTTATGGATCCTGTCTCATGCCTTGCGGACCAAAGGTCCCTTCTTGTCCTACCCTGGGGACACTCGGAGCCCTTTTAGGGCTCTGGACTTGATGGGGGAGAAGAGGAGAACTCTGGCGAACTTTGTGCCCTCCTCTGCACCCCACTCCCTGAATCATCCAAATCTTCATTTTGGAAGTCATCCAAATCTTCATCCCTTCTTCTCTGGGTCTGTCCAGTGGCCTTTGCCCCGGGGCGGATGGCCCCCACCACTCACCAGCATTGTGATCTTGGATCCTGCAACAGCTCTGTCCCTCTTCACTCTCCCCCTCCACTTGCCTTTGGTGCCACACTTCCCAGGCTGGTTGTCCTGGTCAGGGCAGCCCAGAGCTTGGGGTTCATTGGGCAAAGGGGCCTTTGAACTGTGACTGCCAGGGCCACCTCTGGAGTGTACGGGTAAACGTATGTTTTCTGGAAGCCTGTCTGAAGTGTGGTCATGTGTCTGGAGGTGGGGATTAGGGCTCCTCTCCCTGCCACAGTCCCACAACCTGTTGACTCAAGGGCAGGATGAGTCCTCGGGCCCCTTCCCAGGCCCACAGCTGGCTGGGCTTCTAGCTGTTTAATCTGCCCCCTTGTTTCTTCCCTAGGAGCCTTCCTGCTTCCCCACCAGGCCAGGAGCTCTGGCCGCCTGGCTGTACTGGGCTCAGGGAATGCCCCAACTTAGAGGCTTCCAGGGGACCCCTTGTCCTGCATCAGTGGGAGGAGAGCCTAGGGCCTGGGAGGAAATGACTCAGGGTAGGATGGAAATTGCTCCACCCAATGTCGTCTCCCTGGTCCGTGGGTTAAATTCCAAGGATCTTACCAGCAAAATTCCCTATTAACTCTGGAGTTGATCACACAGCAGGAAAGGGAGGCGGAGGGCAGGCCCCTGGCTTTCCCTTTCTCAGTTTTAGTTTTGTCATCTAGAAGGTGGGAGAAGCAGACCCACCAGTAAACCTTTAGCAAATGCCACTAAGCAAGGGTCTGCTGCCACCCTGGGAGGAGGAGGGTAGTTGTTAGCCCATTTTACAGAGAAGGAGAAGCCACTGGCTGAGCCAGAATACAACTAGCCAGGCCTAGTGCCTGGGCCCTGCACTAAGGGGCTGGGAAGAGACCCCAGAGGTCTTCACTACCTCTCCCTCCCTCCTTCCTTCATCTGAGACCAGGAGACTAAAGGAGAACCCCAGGACCTTGGGCTCTCAGCTGGAATGGAGTCCTGGGGTTCTAGCTCCCTACCCCAGGGTTTGGGGCCTGCTTTATGGGCCTATAACCTGGACAGCTGTTCGGAGTCCTATGCTTAGCATAATGCTCTGCTGTTGTCAACTTGAAATTCTTACTATGTTTTTTAAGAAGGGACCGCAGATTTTCACTTTGCACTGGACCCCCACAAATCACGGGGCCAGTCGTGCCAGGGAGTCTGGGTGACCCAGCACGCTTCCTCTCCTGCCCTCCTCCCCCTCCTTCCCCACCAGCCTTCTCCAGAGAGGCTGGAGACCTGGCACCTGGCCCTCAGCCCTGCCTTTTGTGCCCTGCCTCCCCCCTCCCCAGTGCCAGGCAGGCCCAGAAGCCTCTGCAGGCGTGGGAGGAGGGAGAAGAGCCCCGAACTGGGAAGTAGAGAGGAGCAGGCTGCTGGCCACACCCCAGCTGCTGGCCTGGCAGGAGCCTGTGTCTGGGCACAGGTACTGGGCAGAGGTAAGGGTGGGATGTAACCTGGCAGGCAGAGAGTTGGGAGGGGAGATCCTAGGCTCAGAGGGACGGCTCTGGAACAGAGACCTGGCCTTGCTCGGGCTCCTGCTGTGGAGTGCTGACTAATTAGTGCCTTTCTCCAGGCCTCAGCTTCCTCATCTGTAAAAGGTATTAAAGTAGTCCCTACTGGGGTGCCTGGCGGGCTCAGTTGGTAGAGCATGCGGCTCTTGATCTCAGGGTCATGAGTTCAAGCCCCAGGTAGGCATGGAACCTCCTTAAAAAAAAAGAGAAAAAAAGTAGTCCCTCCCCGTGGGATTGTATGAATTCAGAGAGATGGCCCCAGGGCTGGCACTTGATAGGTGGGACCCATCATTTTCAAAGGGATCTCCCTGGCTAACCCAGCCCCTGCCCTTGGCAGGGACAGAGGCGCTACAAGACCTCTCAGCCCCATCAGCTGCCTCCCTGCCCACGGCCTCATCCTCTGTCTCCAAGGACCAGAGACGGTGCTGATAGGATTTGAACTCACACCCCTCCCAAGGGGTTGCCAACGCCTCCTGCTCCGTCCCCCCAGGAGATGCTGGCTCAGCCCCTGGGCCCAGTGCACAGAGGAACCTCTGTCCTGGTCCTGCCCCCGGGTGGGATGTTTTTTGCTGGGTTGGCCTAAATAATGTGTCTTTCTGGGGTGGTGACTTGGCAGGAATACTCCATCGGCTACTTTCTCCAGGCCAAGGAGGGTGACCCCTGGCTGCTCTGGTGACTGGTTCCGGGCCTGCTGAAGGCTTTCTGAGGCAGCCCCTTCTCGGCCCCTGGAGTTCCAGCAGCTTCTGAGAGGTGAGCTGGGGGCAGGAGCTTCCTCCCACCTCCGAGGGGTGTGGTGGGGCTGGGGCACCATGGTGCACAGCCCCTCTTTGGGGCCCTGTTTTCCTGTCTACAGCCCTGCCCCTTTGTCCCTTTAGCAGGCCTGCTGGGGACTCATCTACTTCATCCTGAGGTCAGAGGGGAAACTAGGTGAATCTCACAGCCTGGAAGTGTCGTCAGGGGTCTGTTCTCAGAAGGAACTTGGGGCCAGGCCAGGAACTCAAACCTCATCTAGGCAGACAAAGAGAAGATGACAGGTTCTTCTGGACACCGGTGGGCTCCTGTGCCCAGGTCACCGGGCCCACCTGACCACTCCAGCCTGCCATTTAGAACCAGCTGCTTCCTGGTTCCAGACCCATTGCCCAGGTCTCGGGAGCACGGGCTTATGGAGAGCTCCTGTGTGCAGGTCCACACACGCTGGGGACTCTCACTGGCCTCTCCTCCAGAGGACCTTGGGCTCCTTCTTGTCTGGAGGGAAAGCTCCAGAAAGAGGCCCCGGCTTTCAGGCTTGGCTCCCACACTGGCTCTGCCCAGGAGGTAGTGGGGAGACGGGGTGGGGGGAGGTGTGGATCCCTCTGGGTCTTGGTTTTAGTCCGTGTAAATTGGGAGCTGCTGTGGTGGGTGAGGAGGTCCTGGCGGGCTCTTCTAGGGCAAAGATTGCTAAGGTTTAAGAAGGGAGGGTGGGGGCGCCTGGGTGGCTCAGTGGGTTAAAGCCTCTGCCTTCGGCTCAGGTCATGATCCCAGGGTCCTGGGATCGAGTCCCGCATCGGGCTCTCTGCTCAGTGGGGAGCCTGCTTCCTCCCCCTCTCTCTCTGCCTGCCTCTCTGCCTACTTGTGATCTCTGTCAAATAGATAAATGGAATCTTGAAAAAAAAAAACAACCCATCAGATTTTCAATTAAAAAAAAAAAAGAAGAAGGGAGGGTGGTCACACTCAGGACGCCCACTCTGGGACAGGAAGGCCTGACGCAGAGGCCACCTCTGTCTGACTGTGGACGGGCAGCCCTGTGGGGAGGACCTGCTCCGGGCAGGGTTTAGGGTAGCTCCAGCACTGGCCAGCATCCATGAAAGTCCTGCTGTGGGCGTGAGGCAGGCCTGGGGCTTCAGGGCAGAACGGCTTGTGGTTATTCAGTAGACAAGCGTGGGGGAATCCCAGCTTGGGCATCTGCCCACACCCTGAGCCTCACTTTCTCCCTCTGGAGTGTAGCGCCCATCTCACAGGTTATTTTAATTCGGGGAGGTCTGTCTGCAAAGTGCTTAGCACAGGGGAAAGCACCCGACAGGCCAGAGCTGTTCTTCTTACCCTGGTGATTACTGACACGGTTGTTCTTGTTCTTGGGGCCCAGGGAAGGGAAGCTGACCCTGAAGCAGAAGCTCCCGGAGTCATTCTGGGCCCAGAGACATGGCAGGCCTGAGGGGGGAGCTCCAGGTCCGGATTTGGTCCAGGAGCTGGGTTGTTGCACTCTTGATTTCCGGAGTCCCTGTCCTCGGCCTGGGGCAGGAAGCAGTGCTGGGGACAGGACGCCCCCGCCCCTGGTACAGCCTCCAACCTGCAGGGGGACTTCGGGCAAGAGGCTGCTCTTCTCTGAACCCCCAACATCAGGCTTCCCACTGGACAGCCCTGTTCCCTACCCTGTGGTTTTCTGTCCCGGGGCTGGCAGGGTAAGGTTTGGTGGTTGGAGTGGGGTGGGGCTCAGGAAGCACATAGAGGTGGACAGCAGAGGGGGCAAGAGGACTTGAATCCACCTTTGGCTCTCCCCACTGAGCCCCCCTGCCCAGTGGGGGTGTCTTCACAGCCTAGAAGACGGACCTTGGGTCCTCCCTCCACCCCACTTTTGTTTTAATGGAACACAAAGTAGTATTAACTTAACAAATGACTCCATCATGAACAGCCTGGAACTTAACAAAGCAAAAAGTGAAGGTAACACCTACCCCTCCTGCCCCGTATCTATTCTCCAGGGGAAACCCTGCCAGTAGTCCAGTATGGATTCTTCCAGACCTTTTGTGTGCATTTACAAATCTACAGGCATAGATAGTTGTATTTTTTAAAGAAATTGTGTTATAGATGCAGTTTATTTTTGTATAAGTTAAAAACTAAGTTTTTAAGTATAAAAACATTGTGTAACCACTATCTTAAAATTTCTGTAAAATACAGTTAAGCACCCACCCCCAAAACACAAAAAACCAAAAGCAGCCCATAATTTTATCATTCCAGAAATGACCACTTAAAAAAAAAAAGATTTTATTTACTTATTTGTCAGAATGAGAGAGAGAAAGCACAAGCAGGGAGAGTGAGAAGCAGGCTCCTGGATGAGGGACTTCATCCCAGGACTGTGGGATCATGACCTGAGCTGAAGGCAGACACTTAACCAACTGAGCCACCCGGGCATCCCCAGAAATAACCACTCTTAACACTTTAATCACCGATAGGCAGAAGGTATCTCCATATTTTCATTTGATTTATCTCCTCCTTCTCTTTTATTTTTTGAATACTGTGATACACACAAATGATGTCATCCATCATACTCGTAAGTTATAAAACATAATAATATAACGACCCTCTTAAACCCATGTCCCACCACCAGAGAGGTACTAGAACTGCATGGCTCTGTGTTTCCTCCTCTCCCCTCCCCTGAGTCCCTGCCTCCCCCCACGGAGACAGCTATGTTCTTGACTTTTGCTGGTTTAAAACTTTAATCATTTGAATAGGCAAAAAGCTAAACCTGTCCCTGGTTGTGAGGGCTGCCATCTATATGCTCAAACAACATAGCATGTAGTTTTATTTGTTTTCTGGGACTGGTCTTTTTCACCACTCATGTTTCTAAAATCCATGTCATTGTAGCTCATTCATTTTTTTCCCTGCTGTGTAATATCCCACCTGGGCATCCAGACAAGGAAACAAATCCATTCTCCTGTTGACGGATATATGGGCTGTTTCCGGTTTTGTGTTATATCTAGCTCTGCTACTCCCAACTCTGTTGTGCACGTGGCAAGAATTTCTCCAGGATACATATCCAGGAGCGGAAAGCATATTTTTACAATTTCCTTTTCCAGAATGATTAACTTCTTTCACTTGCTTTCTTCGCTTGAACAGCCTGTAAATATCCTGGACATTTCTTCCTGGCGATGCATAGCGCTTCTGCATCCTTCATTCTAGCTGGGCTGTGCCTTTGTGTGTTTGACTAAGTCCCCATCAGGGCTACTGTCACATAAAACGATGTCACGAATACCCCGATAACTCTAAGAAGTAACATAACATTTTTAATCCTGACGACACCCCATGAGGTTGTTCCTCCTATTTTCCAGAGGCAGAGGAAGGGTAAATGATGTGCAAGCCTGAACAACTAGCAGAGGGCACAGCTAGACTTGAATCCAAGGGAGGACCCCCGAGTTCACCCACGGTGGCTAGTGGATACAAGGCCCTGGAGGCCCCCGGTAGGGGAGCCCAGGGAGAAACTCTGATTTCTGATCTGATTTGATCTGATTTGACTGATTCCAAGCGCAGTGTGCCCCAGGACTCAGTTTCCCTATCCAGGTCCTGATGGCAATAAAGCGAATAGAAGCGCTCCGACTCACACTGAAGGGCTCCAGAAGGTTGTTATGTGTGCGTGGGGTGGTGGTGGGGAGTTTACTGCCACTACCCGCTGCCCATAGGAGCAAGGGAGGCGCTAGTGCGGTTCCTACCGGGGGTCGCCCGCCCCTCACCGTTCCCCGCCAGCGCCGCCCCGGGGCGGAGCCACCCGCGGCCCCTCCAGGCTCCGCCCGCTTCCCTGGCCTGGGCCCGAGCGGCGGCGGCGACGGCGGCGCTAGGACCCGGCAGGCGGGGGCTGCGGCGGGGCCTGGGCGGCCGGAGCAGCGCGGACCCCGGCTCTCGGCTCCCGGCGCCATGTGAGGGGGCTCGGGGGCCGCGGGGGGCCGGGCGCTCCCCGGGGGAGGTGAGCTGGCGCCATGCGGGGGCGGGGAGCGGGAGGGGAGCGCTGCCTGCGCCCCGGGGCGGGGGCGGGGAGCCCCCAGGGCAAGGGGAAGGTGCGGGGCCCCAGGTTTTCCCTAGACCCGCTCTCGCTCTCGGCAGCCGCGCCTGGAGATCCCGGTCCTCGCGCCCATGGGCTGTCGCAGGGTTCGCGGACCTGCCGCCGTGCTGCCTCCCTCCTCTTCCCAGCTGGGGCTAGGGCTGTGGACCTCCCGGAGTGCGGGAACTGGGGGGAGGTGGTCAGCGCAAGAGGGGGCGTAGAGGGTGAGTCGTACCCCGCCAGTGGACCCACGGGCTCAGCGACCCCCCATGTAGACATTAGGAGCCTCCCTCCCCCTTCTCCCCAGAGCCCTCCTCCCACGAGGCTCGTGGGGGCGTCTCGACCCCCCAAACAGAGAGAAGGGTGTGGCCCCCACCCTTAGCGCAGGGACTCTGCCCTCCTGCTCTGCCAGCCTCGGGGCTGAGGCCACACTCCTGGCCCCGCGCTCTGGGCTACCGCCTCCCCAGGCCTCCCCAGCCTGAGCAAGTCGCTCCCCAGTAGGCCTGCTCCTTAGTGCTAGGCCAGGTCCTGAGCACACACTTGGTGGCCTCTGGCCCATTCCAGCCCGGGGAGATCCTGGAGGGAGATCCCGGCAAGCTTAGTCCCAGGCTGCTCCCTGAGAACAAGCCTGTAAACAAGGCTCCCCAGAAGACTCTGGGCAGCTCTGCCTCTCTAAACCTCAGTCTCCTTATCTGCGAAATGGGGAATAAGTCCTTCCCTTGCAGCGTTGCCGGGAGGATGGGGTGAATGGGTGATGCACAGTGTGGCTCCCTGCACACTTTCCTCGATATTAGAGGGAAGTGGCTAGGCTAGGTGTCGGTGAAGGGGCAGTGTTTCACTTGCAAGCTCAAGGTGAGGCAGGCCCCCAACAATGAATAACCACGAGATGACAGCTACTGACAGGCACTGACCAAGCACTCTCAAGCCCGGTGCTTCCCTTGTCACATCTGCTTGAATCCTTTCAACAGCCCTGTAAGTTACCTACTCTTATTATTCCCATTTCAGAGATGAGGAAACTGAGGCTCAGAGAGGTCACATGGCTTGCCCGAGGCCCCTCAGCCAGTAAGTGGTGGAACCGGGATTCGCACTGGCACCTGAGATGCTGTGACCATGGCCTTCTCAGAGCAGGATTGTGATGGGGCTGACCAGAGGGTCGGTGGTCCTGGCTGAGGGCACTGCTCAGGCAAAGGTGGGAAAGTAGGGGTGGGCCTGGGAACTGGAGAGCCGTGGTGTTTCTGGAGCCTGGGGCATAAGAAGGAAACGTAGTGAGAGGAGAGGCTCCGCTCAGAGACAGCTGGACCATGAGGGCCTGGATGGCCAGAGGGTCAATGCTGATGGGTGGGACACTGGGATTCTGGACTCCTGTCTTGTGCCATAACGGGCTGTGAGTCCAAAGACAGGCTGCTTTTCTCTTCTAATGAGCCTCAGTTTCCTGATCTGTATCGCGAGCGCTGGACCCAGTGAGAGGCCCCGTGAACTCCCTGATGGGCCCTCCCGCCCTGGGAGAAATATGAGACCTGGCGGGGGAGGGGGGGGGGAGGCTCCCGCGGAGGAGGGGCGGGGCCGGGGAGTGGGCGGGGTCGGGGACCAACCAATCAGGAGCGGCATTGGGGGGGACCCTCCTTTGGCCTGAGGTTCTATGGCTATTCTTGGTGGCAGTGTAGGAGTAAACAGCGGCCAGGTCAGGGGGCGGAGATAGTGGCGGGAGCTTGGAGGCCCCTGGAGGGGAGGACAGAGCTGGGGAGCCCTGGGTCCTGTTTGTCCCTCTGCACACTCTCCCTCTGTCCTTGAATCTGCTAGAGGTGGCTGGTTGCAAGTACTTACTCCCCCCCTTTTTTTTTTTTTTCAGATTTTATTTATTTATTTGACAGAGATTACAAGTAGGCAAGAGAGGCAGGCAGGGAGAGAGAGGAGGAAGCAGGCTCTCTGAGGAGCAGAGAGCCGGATGTGGGGCTCGATCCCAGGACCCTGGGATCATGACCTGAAACAAAAGCAGAGGCTTTAACCCACTGAGCCACCCAGACGCCCTTACTCCTACTTACAGGTGGGGAAATTGAGGTCTGGAGGGGAGCTAGGGCCTGTGAGAATGTCCCCTCACAGCGCAGGCCGCTGAGGGCAGATGGGCAGGAAGGAAGGGCTGTCCTGGGCTGCATCATTACTGGAGGCCCCCCCAAACCCCACCCCCAAGGGTGGGGCTGTGATTATAGCCCATTGGTGAGTTGTGCCCTTAACCCCCCAAGATCTCATTGTTAATTAGCGGAATCATTCACTGAACCTCCTGCACCCAATCCCGTGGCTTTGGAGGCACAGGGGGAGAGTGTGACTGAGGATCTGTGCCCGCCCCACCCCACCCTCAGAGAGCTCTTAGCCTAGCCAGGAGGTGACACACAGGAAGTTGCTGGCCTACCCCAGGTTTGCTGGATGAGAGGGCATGAGCAGGGTGCAAGAGGGCAGCTGTTCTAGATAGAAGGGACAGTTTGTGCAAGATCTGGAAGGGTGCCTGTGCAGAGGAGTCTGGGGACCTAGAGGGAATATTGCTTTATTCCAAGGCCGCAGGGACCTCAGTCAGGGTTTGGGGTAGGAGTGTGGATGGGGCTCTTGCTGGGTGGGGGGACAAGCCCCCAGCAGGAGAGCCAGCTTTAAGGCCTGCCAGCTGTCTAGAAGAGCTAAGGTATGGGGAGGTCCCTGCTCAGGGAGCAGAGTGGGAGAGAACAAGGGGCAAGGAGAAAGGCAGGGCTCTGCCACCACCCGGCTCTGTGACTACAGGCAGGTTCCTGCCCTTTCTGGGTCTCAGTACCTCCCTCTGCAGAATGAAGAGCCTTGAAGTCATGGGTGGGTAGGAGGGCTTGTGGGGTGGGGAGGGTGTAGCCTTTGACCAGCTGTACTAGAGGGAGAGCTCCCAAGCTGTAACCTTTCTGTGACTTGCAGGTGTGACCCCACATCCCTGCCCCCCGGGCCACCTGCAGGACGCCGGCCCCTGCCCCTCAGCAGACGCCGGAGAGAGATGAGTAGCAACAAAGTAAGTCCCCCTTCACTTCTTGTCCCCATCTCAGTCTTTTACTTCCTCAGCGAAATGGGCTCCTTTGGACCTGCCTCAGACCCAGGACACCACCAGTGTCTCTTCCCTACCAAGAAGTGCCTAATGCCTGAGAGGCCATGACTTGAGCTCTGCAGTGGCCACTGATCTCTGGCTTTGGCCAAGCCCCTGTGTCTCTCCGGACTTGGTCCACCTCTGTCTTCCTAGTTTTGACTGGTCCATCTGTGGTAAAGGGTGGGCCGAGACGGTGACAGTGAAGGGTGGAGGGAGGAGGGGCAATGGTCAGAGGACAGGATGTTGTGAGCATCACTTTGAGGGTGTCAGAGTGATCCATTCATTCATGTTTTCCTAAGCACCTACTATGTGCCCGGCTCCACGCACCCCTTTCCAGGGATCCACTGCAGAGCCCGAGGGTTGGAATAGTGTGATGTGGGCATATCGATCTGGGTCTGGTTGGGAGAGAGAAAGCACACAGTCATTTGAACAGGGAAAGATTAGGGGAAAGCATTCTCCGCAACAGCTAGGCATCAGAGTAACGAGCGATTGGAAGTCTAAGGAATACAGGAAGGAGCAGGCCCCACCTGCAGGGCTGAGGTCCAGGGCACAGCTCTGGCCCACGGGATGGCAGAGAACCCACTGTGGCACTGGGCCAGTGGAGTTGGCCTAAAGTTGTCATAAAACCACCCCCTGGGTTACAGGGAAGGCTGCCACTCCCAAGAGGCACTCAGAGCCCACACAGAACTCCGGGGAGGGAGCTTATGGCCTCTGGTGTTTGAGTGTACAGCCTGAGCTGAACTCTGGAGAAGCTGTGATTACAGGGGGAGCCGGAGGAACTCTGCTCCCAGCCTGCCTGAAGACAAGTGAGGGGGGGTTGGAGGGGAGCTGCGGAGTGCATCCAGCTGCTAGCTGCTGGCAGCTCCTGGCCACTGGGCACCGGGGCTGGAGCAAGTGCTGTGGGAGCCCTGTACTGTGGAGGGGCAAGGGCACAGACGAGGTGTCAGGCCCCCCAGCAGCAGGAAGCAAACTCCTTTTCTCCTGCACTGCCTCTCCAGTGCCATTTACCAACAAAGCTCAATCTGTAATTAACTGGCAAAGAAACACATGTAAGGGCCCAGGTCCATTTTCACAGAGCAGGCAAAGAGGGTGAGCATGGACCTGAGAAGCGATACATGAACAAGCAGCACGGGGATCTTAGCACAAGGAGCCAGGACTTCCAGATCTTGCCTGGCCGTGCAGGGCCTGGGTGGATTAATCCCAGCAGATACTTTGGATATCCCTTTCCTGTTCTGTCGGTGACACGGTGGGCCCTGAGTGCCCATGCACCCCAATTCCTGACCAGATCCATCCTCTCCAGGCTTAATGAAAGATAAATATTACAGAGACTTCCTGTTGGGGAAGACCTTGGGCCCTGTCCCTTGAATGCCCCAGCTGTCTCCAAGCATCCTTCCAGCTGCCCCCGGAGGGATCCCGCTGACACATGCAATCCAATCCAGCGAATCCTCCCTGAGAACCCTCTGGGCTTCTGTGCTCCGGGAGCTGGGATACGGTGGCCATTGAGGCTGTCTCGGTCCCAGCCCGCAGAGGTTATGGTCTAATGGGGCAGGGAGAGGGGGACGGCAGTTTGAATGCAGCATGACCGGTGCTGGGATGGGGGTGCTCAGGGGGCCTGAGGGGGTGGTTTCTGAGCTGGTCTGGAATGATGAGCAGGAGGGAGCCGGGCAAGGCAGGTGGCAAGGACGAGGCGGAGGCCTGTGTGGTGGCTGGGCGCTCAGTGGCCTCTCCCCTCTCCAGGAGCAGCGCTCAGCAGTGTTCGTGGTTCTCTTCGCCCTCATCACCATCCTCATCCTCTACAGCTCCAACAGTGCCAATGAGGTCTTCCATTACAGCTCCCTGCGGGGCCGCACCCGTAAGCCCATCAACGTCAGGAAGTGGAGCATCACCGACGCGTACGTCCCGATTCTCGGCAACAAGGTAGCGTGACAGCTCTGGGGAACGCCCCGAGACCCGACTGACGGCTGACCCACCCCACTGCCCACCATCTCTGTTCCCACCTCCTCTACCTCTTCTCTCTGCTACTTCCATTCTTCCTAAATGAGAGTCAAGGCCCTGGCTTCCAGGGCCTAAGAAATGCTAAGAGACCCTAAGAACTCTTAAAATAAAAATAATGGAACCTGTAAAAAAGCAGAAGAGCTTGAGTGTGGGTGACATGGGAAGAAGGGAATGAGGCAGTACTGGGCTCATAGACAGGGATGCCAGTAGAGCTCGGGTTGGAACAGTCATCATTTGAGGTCCATGGGATCTGTCATCAGATCTCAGAGTAAGGACTCAGGGAGGACTGCCTGAAGGAGGCAGCTCCTGAGCTTGGGCTTAGAGGGTAAACAGGAATTCCATGGCAAGAAATTAGGCCCCAGAGAACATGTGGTTCTGACTCATTCACCAGTGGGGAAACAAAGGGCCAGAGGGGCTTCCACACCCTGTCCAGACTGACAAGGTGGGGTGTTGTTTGTGGGTGGTGCAGAAATGTCATGGGTGCCCTGGGGAGGATGTCCTCTTAGGGGAACTGAACTGGGCTGGGGATCTGTGGCCATGTAGACCTGGGTTCCTACCCAGGTACTACCCTCCTCTGCTGTGTGACTTTGGGGACATCCCTGCATGACGGTCCTGTCCTCCTGTTCCTTCACTCTGCCCCAGCCAAGTGGCCTTCTTTTGCTTCTCAGCACACTGTGGTCATTCCCATTTCAGAACCTCTGGTCTTGCTTTTCCTCCTGCCTTGTTAACTTTCCTACATGGTTCCTTTTCATCTTCCAGGTCTCAGCTCCAAGAGCCACCCACCGCCCTGCCCTGCCAGATGATCTTCCTAGAGTAGCCCCCACCCCTGTCTCTCTTGATCCGTTGCCCGCATTGCATTGTCTTTGTAGCACGTTTTACTCACCACCTCCCATTAGTTTTTTACTTGTTCACTGTCTGTCTCTCTGATCGTGAGCCTTTTGAAGGCAGAAAGGGGGTCCCTTTTATTCATTGCTCTGTCCCTGATATTTGGCTATTAGCCAGTTGCTGTAATATTTATTGTCAAAGGAATAGCCTTCAGTTTCCTTGTCTTTAAAATGGGCAAAATAGGGTTACCTGGGTGGCTCATTCAGTTGGGTGTTTGACTCTTGATTGTGGCTCTGGCCATGATCTTGAGCCCGATGTCGGGCTCCATGCTTGGCATCGAGCCCGCTTAAGATTCTTTCTCTCCCTCTGCCCATCCCTCCCCCCATTACACTCGCTAACTAAATAAATAAAAATAAATAAATAAGTAAAATAAAACGGGCAAATTAATTTCTGCCTCCAAGAGGCCTGGATGTACAGCGCATAGGGCCTGGCATTGAGTGGACATGACAGACAGTGTTGACTTTACTCACCCCCTCCCAGACGCTGCCCTCCCGGTGCCACCAGTGTGTGATCGTCACCAGCTCTAGCCACCTGCTGGGAACCAAGCTGGGCCCCGAGATTGAGCGAGCCGAGTGTACAATCCGCATGAACGACGCGCCCACCACGGGCTACTCGGCTGACGTAGGCAACAAGACCACCTTCCGCGTGGTCGCCCATTCCAGCGTGTTTCGTGTGCTGCGGAGGCCCCAGGAGTTTGTCAACCGGACTCCCGAAACCGTGTTCATCTTCTGGGGGCCCCCGAACAAGATGCAGAAGCCCCAGGGCAGCCTTGTGCGTGTCATCCAGCGGGCAGGCCTGGTGTTCCCCAACATGGAGGCCTATGCCGTCTCTCCCAGCCGCATGCGCCAGTTTGACGACCTGTTCCGGGGTGAGACGGGCAAGGACAGGTACCAGCCTCCTGCCTGCACCCTCTGGCCAGCCCCGCGCTCCCCATCAGCATTCTCTCTCTGGAGGGCTTGCTGTTCCCAGCATGCACTGCTCTGAGTGTGTGATCACTTCCTGCCACCCTCTGGTCATGTTTTCCAGGGGAATTTTCTTAGTGTCCAGCCCCTAGCAGGAGTTACTTCCAACATACTCTGCACTGTCTTGTCTCCCCAGGAGGGCTTCCTCCCAGCATGCATTGCTCCGAGGGAAAAGGGCTCCCAGCATGCTCTGCTCTAAGGTGGCATATGCCTACCATCTTTCTAGGAGAGCTCCCAATGGCTCATGGCAGGTATTCACTGAACCAAGCATGTCTTACTTTAGGCATATAGTTGCTCCCAGCATGCTCTATCCTAAGAATACATCTTTGCCAGCATGTCCTTTTCTGGCTGATCTTTCCAAAAAAGCTAGGCTGGTGCTATCCAGTAGAAATATAATGCAAGCCATATATGTAATTTAAATTTCTGTAGTAGCCAAATTAATAAAGTAAAAAGAAACAGGTAAAATTAATCTTAATATATTTTATTTAACCCAATACCTCCAGCATATAGATCCTATACTTTGCTTTATCCCTAGTCAAGATTTGAAGGAGCTATTATAAATTGTATTTAGAGTTTTAGGGAGTTCCCAATTATTAATTGCTAGTATACAGAAATACGATTGATTTTTGTGTCTTGACTTTGTATCCTATAATCCTGCCAAACTTACTTACTGGTTCTGGGAGATTTTTCCAGGTCATTGGGATTTTCTATACATGTAATCATATCGTAAGGACATATAATTCAGAACAGTTTTATTTCTTCCTTTCCAGTGGTATGCTTCTTATTTCTTTTTCTTGCCTTATTACATTGGCTAGGACTTTTAATACAAGGTCAGATTGTATGGAGAGTGGTGAGAGTAGACATCCTTGGCCTTGGTCCCAGTCTTAGTGGGAAAACATTTGGTCTTCCATCATTGAGTAAGATGTTAGCTGTAGAGTTTTTAGCTGCCCTTTATTGAGTTGAAGAAGTTCCCTTCTCTAATTTGCTAAGAGTTTTCATCATTATTGGATAATAAGTTTTATCAAGTGTTTTTCTGTATCAGTTGATATGCTTATGTGGTTTTCCTTAAGGCTATAAGTATGGTGGATTATGCCACCATGTGTATTTTTGAATATTGATTGATTTTTGAATATTGAATCAGACTTGTATTATTAGAATAAACTTCACTTGGTTGAGTGTATTATTTTATATATTGCTGGATATGACATGCTAAGATTTTGTTGAGATTTTTGTGTCTGTGTTCATGAGAGATATCAATCTGTAGTTTTCTACTGTCTTTGCCTGGCTTTGGTCTTATGGGTAATGCTGGCCTCAGAAAAATGTGTAGAATTGGTGTTATTTCTTCTTTAAATGTTTGACAGTGAAACTGTCTAGGCCTGGAGAGTTCTTTTTTGAAGGTTTTGAACAATGAATTCAGTTTCTTAATAGTCACACATACTCAGGTTAATCTGTTTCATCTTGGCTGAGTTTCATCTTGGCTGAGTTTTGGTTTCATCTTGATTTTCAAGGAATTGGCCTATTTCATCTAAGTTGGGAAATTTATGTACATAATTGTTTATGGTTTGGCTTACCGCCCTTCCATATCTGCAGGGTCTGTGAGGAGTCTGTTTTATTCTTGATATTGGCAATTTATGTCTTTTCTCTCTTTTTCTTTGTCAGTCTCATGAGAGGTTTATTTTCTATTTAAACTTTCCAAAGGGGACGCCTGGGTGGTTCAGTCATTAAGCGTCTGCCTTCAGCTCAGGTCATGATCCCAGGGTCCTGGGACTGAGCCCCACATCAGGCTCCCTGCTCGGTGGGAAGCCTGCTTCTACCTCTCCCTCTGCTGCTCCCCCTGCTTGTGTTCCCTCTCTCGCTGTGTCTCTGTCTGTCAAATAAATAAATAAAATCTTTAAAAAAAAACAAAAAACTTTCCAAAGTACCATCTTCCATCAAATATATCCAAACTATTTTTAGTTAAACATATAGTCAAAAACCACCAGTGACATTTTCTATGTGTGTGTTTTTTTAAAAGATTTTATTTATTTGACAGAGATCACAAGTAAGGAGAGGGGCAGGCAGAGAGAATGGGAGAAGCAGGCTCCCTGATGAGCAGAGAGCCCGAGATGGGCTCAATCCCAGGACCCTGAGATCATGACCTGAGCCAAAGGCAGAGGCTTAACCCACTGAGGACCCAGGTGCCCCAATTTTCTGTTTTTTTCACACTAAAACATCCATGCATATTTTACACTGATAGCACATTTCAGCCACAAGTCATGTGCCCACGTGCGCCCACATGTGGCTCCAGGCTGCTGTAGTGGGCAGCTCAGCTCTAGACCCTTGGCTCCTTCCTATGCCTTGCTCTGAACTTGGGGTCACAGCATGACCTCTGATGAGTCTCCCGTTAGGTGTGTGCTCCTAGCGTGGGACAGCAGCTTCTAGCAAGATCCATCAAGCAAGACCATGAGTCCAGTAAGTTCATGGTCACTTGCAACTTGCCCTGCGGTGACTAAATTTCCAGGAGTTGATTCCCAGCATGCGCTGTTCCTCCAGAGGAGCTCTCTCCACACCCCTCATCTCTGCCCAGACAAGCCCTCTGCCAGCATGTTACATGCTCCCACAGTGGGGCTGGACTAGGGGGTCCCTGAAGTGGGGGACAGGACCCCTAGGGTGGGGGAGGGAGAGTTTTGGGAAACTCCAGGTGGGTTGACCGTTCCTTCCCATCTGCATGGCCCCTCTCTGCCCCCAGGGAGAAGTCCCATTCGTGGTTGAGCACCGGCTGGTTCACCATGGTCATTGCGGTGGAGCTGTGTGACCACGTGCATGTCTATGGCATGGTCCCCCCGAACTACTGCAGGTGAGCACCCCCCAACAACAATCAGTCACTTCAGGATGGAACCCCGGAGATTTTGGCTGGGGGGTGCCTTTGAGGGCTTCTGTTTTATGGCATTCAAACCGCTCTGCAGAGATCTAGGCTTCTACCTTGGGGGCCTCCCCTCAACTCAGCCAGAGTCCAGAGTTCATATATTAATAATAACTCTCATTAATATTATCACATGACAATACATGACACCGCTAGGTGACAGTGTTCTTCACTGAGTGCTGACCGTGTTCCAAGCCTGGCTAAATTTGTTACGTCATTTACTCCTCACAGGGACCCTAATGGATAGTTGCCTTATTCTTTCTGTTCCATAGATGAGAAAAACTGAGGAAGGCATTTTGTGAGTGGCCTAAGGTCCCACAAACAGTAAGCACTGGGGCCAGGCTCCAGAGCCCTTTCTTCTTACCACTACCCTACACTACCACCCTCTTAAGGAAAGGAAAAATTTCGATCATATTAAAAAAACAAAAAACAACACACACACACACACACACACACACACACACAAAATACACGAACAAAATTGGGTGGTCATAAATAGTCCATCCTACATCCATTTTACAGATGGGGAAACTGAGGCCCTGGGAGGGGCAGGGATTTCCCCTGCTGAAGTCCTCTAGCAAGTCAGGATCTGGAAGGGCCGGGGCCCAGCTGGTGCCTCCCCTGCCCTGACCGCTCCCCTCTGCTCTGCCCCAGCCAGCGGCCCCGCCTCCAGCGCATGCCCTACCACTACTACGAGCCCAAGGGGCCGGACGAGTGTGTCACCTACATCCAGAATGAGCACAGCCGCAAGGGCAACCACCACCGCTTCATCACCGAGAAGAGGGTCTTCTCCTCCTGGGCCCAGCTGTACGGGATCACCTTCTCCCATCCCTCCTGGACCTAGGCCACCCCGCCTGTGGACCTCCCACGGGGTGGGAGGGGAAAGGGGTGGGAGGGGGAAGGCAGGAGAGACCACTCTCTCCTCCCAGCCTCTCAACCAAGGGCCATCTCCTGGCCAATCAAGGCTGGCCGGAGTATCTTCGGGCCAATCAGGGCCTTGTATCCTCCAGCCAGTGAGGGCCTGGGGGTGTCTCTTGACCAATCAGGGATTTGAATTTGAGCTATGTGGTTAATCAGGGGTGTTGGAGGTATTTCTTGTCCAGTCAGGGTCTGAGCAGTCAGTCAGGGTATTTCTGAAGTTATCTGAGGCCAAGGACATGTGCTTTCCCATGAGGCCTTGGTTCAGAGCCCCAGGATGGACACCCCCCCATCACTCCCTGTTGGCTGGGACAAGTGGGGTCCTGTCCTACAGAGCTGGGGACTCTGTGCTGCTCCCTCACTTAAGAGAGCCAGAAAGAGAGTTTGCATGGGAGTGGGAGCTGTGTCTGGAGACCAGGCCAGGGCATTTGGGAGGTTGTGGGGGGATCTTAGAGGTGGGAGCCAGCATCCGGGTCTTGGCTCTGCCCTGAGTGGCTCTGGACAAAACTCTTGCCCTCTCTCTGGTCACCATCCTGCCTGTGTCAGGTTCTAACATGGAGTCTGAGGCCCCCTTCCCACTTTCCTCACTGACCTCCTTGGGTCTGTCTTCCCTAAGACTGGACCCCTCCACCCACCACCCCTTGCTGGGGGGCTCAGCTCCTTGGGGGTCTGGAGTCCTCTTCCTCACCTCCTCCAGGAAACTTAGGGTATTTTTGCATAAGCTCCCACAGGGTTTGGGAGGCAGTGTGATCTAATAGGAAAGGAACAAACCTTCAGCTATTTCCTTAGTCCCTCCACTCAGCTGCCATTAGTTTGGCTCTTAAAGAGCCAGGCTCCCTTTTCTGCCATCCAGCAGTCAGGCTTTCCACCTGTTGGAGTAGCCTTTGGGGTACTCCAAAGAGGGGTAATCCCAACTGGGGTTTCACACAGCCCCTTTTTCTGCAGCTGCCGGAGTCATCCAAGGGTCTCCCCTCAGCTGGGCCTGAGAAGGCTCTCAGGGGCTGGGAGCCCCATTGCCTGGGTTCTGCCCCCTCACTCTACACCAGGCACTTTATTGCTGGACCTCAGTGGGGTGGACCTGCCCCTGCTCTTCCAGAGTCCGGAAGGGAAGACTGGAGGGCTTCCTGGAGGATGCTGTGGAGTGGGAGGGGTCAGGTGGGGGAGGAAGAGGCCAGCAGCAAGCCTTTGCACATTGGGGTGGGGGCTGGGAGCCGGCGACTACCCCAGACTTGGTTTTGTAATGATTTGTTCAGGAATAAAAGCACCTAAGCTCTGGTTCCATTTCCTGTGTCTCTGGGATCGAGCTTGGCTCCCTCTGGCCTGACTGTGGGCTTCCTCGGGACAGTGCACACGCCCTCCAGCCTGGGAGCTCACACACAGGACGGCTAGCTTCTGCCGCCTGCCAGTGAGTCATGCGTTTTGTAGCTTGGGTGGAGACCTGGGCGCTCTAGAGATGTGCGGTTTCCTGAACCAAGCCCACCTGGCTGTTCCAGTCCCTCCTCCCACTTCCTGTGTGACCTCAGGCAAGTCACCTCACCTCTTAGAGCCCTGGTTCTCTCATGGGTGAGACAGGTCCAGACACTGCTCTCCTGGTTCTAGGAAGTTCTAGGAAGGGGAGGGGCCCTCTGGCAGTTCTGTCCCAGGCAGGCCCCAGAGGGTGCTAAGGACAGCGGGCCAATGACACAGGGCACTTTGTAGAGGTGACATTCTTCTGAGGCCTGAAGGATAAGGAGGAGGCCTGTAGAAGTTTGGGGGAAGTGCTTCTGGCAGGGAGAGGTGGGAGGGGAGGAAATGATAACCCTGTCCCAGAAAGCTTCATGGGACTGGAGGGGGGAAGCAAGAGCAGCACAATGAGGGGGAGACTGCAGTCGGGGCAGGGAGGGGGGACATGGGGGGTGCTCGGAGTTTGGCTCTAGAGCCTGGGGGTGCTGAGGGCAGGGAGTGGAAATTTCCTGCAGGGCCCAGCGGGAAGGAGGCCGCAGGGCTGCGGCCCTGGGAGGAGTCTGGCGAGTCCTGGACTCCAGAGGCCTGCCGCCACCCTCTAGGCAAAAGGGTTTGTTTACTCGAGGTTGGCAAGAGGAAGGGGGTCTGTGACCCTGGCAGATTACAACCTGTTTAGGGAGATAAGATGCCCTTGGGAGCAGAGGCCTGACAAAGGGCGCTGTGTGAGATGAGGGCGGGCTGCGGGGACTGTGGGGGAAGAGCTCTCCCCGGGCACAGGGCCAGCTTGGAGGGTGGGCCACAGAGCTGGGAGGTGAGGGGGCACATTGCGTTTGTCTCTTGCTCAGGTATAGGTTCACGCGATAGGCAACCCCGTGCCATGCGCTGCACTGGGTGCAACTGGCGAGGGAGAGAATGTCAGGTGGGGAGAAGGTCCTGAACAAAAGCCTGGAGGGGGTGCCCCACTCAAGTCAAAGTGAGCCCACAGAAGGAGGGAGCAGTGGGAGATGGGACTGCTTGGGGCCAGACGGGAAAAGGCCCTGAGTATCAGCACGAGGTGGGCTAAGTCACAGCCCTTGGCCAGCGGCAGGATGGACAGGAGGCCGTGGCTCCCCAGGTACAGTAATGGTGGTGGTGGTTGGCCTGTCAGGAGGGACAGGGACTCTTGCAAAGTCCTTACACGGGGTGGGGGGAGGGCTAAGACCTTGCATAGGAATGGAGAGCCAGCAATATGGCCCACTTCCAGTCCCACGCAAAGGCTTCTGGGAATCTGGGTGCAGGCAGAGGTTTCACGGTAGTCTCTCTCCCAGAACACTGTGGCCCTTTTGTCTGCTCATTGGTGGGCATGAAGGGAGGTGCCAAAGGCGGGCATTAAGAGGGGGGGTTGCTGGAGCACCTGGGTGGCTCACTCAGTTACGCGTCTGCCTTCGGCTCAGGTCATGGTCCCAGGGTCCTGGGATCGAGCCCCGCATCGGGCTCTCTGCTCAGCATGGAGTCTGCTTCTCCCCCTCTCTCTGCCTGCTACTCCCCCCGCTTGTGCTCTATGTTAAATAAATGAATAAAATCTTAAAAAAAAAAAAGAGGGGGGTTGGTTGCTGGGGTTGGACCCCGGGACAGTTCGATTTAGCACCAGATGGTAGGAATTGGGAAGATGCCAAGGGGAGGAGGTGTGGGGCCCTCCACACCACAAACTCACTGCCTCAGGAGGGGCCCAGCAGAGACTGGTCCACTCACTGCCAAAATAACTTCCTAAAGCCACCTCACCATGTTCCTCTTTCCTCTGAAATCTTTACTGGCTCCCCAGTGTGGCCAGGACCAAACCTACCTCTTCCTTTCGGGTTCGGAGCCCCCCATATCCCTGTGTATCCCTTTCCCAGTTACCTCTCTGAGGCTCCTACTTCTCACCCCTTCCTTGGGTTGGGGGCATCTCCCACCAGCTGCAGACCTGACATGTGCTTCCTAAAGTAGCCTCCAGCTGCTTCCTGCAAGGCTCAACTCAGCACCCACAGGGGGCCGCTGGGCTGTGCGCGGTGCCAGCTGCGAGCCTCAGAGTGACGCTGCCTCCGAGTCAGTCTCTCCCCAGCTGGCTTGTCTTCAAGCCTTGGGATTCTTTCTTTCACCAAAATATCTTTTAAAGATTTAAAAAACTGGTTTCAGGGACACCTGGGTGGCTCAGTTGGTTAAGCAGCTGCCTTCGGCTCAGGTCATGATCCCAGTGTCCTGGGATCGAATCCCACGTCGGGCTCCTTGCTTGGCGGGAAGCCTGCTTCTCCCTCTGCCACTCTGTCTGCCTGTGCTCACTCTCTCTCTCTTCCTCTCTCTCTGACAAATAAATAAATTTTTAAAAAATTTAAAATTAAAAAAAATAAAAAACTGGTTTCAGGGCACCTGGGTGGCTCAGTCGGTTAAGCCTCTGACCCCAGCTCAGGTCATGATCTCAGGGTCCTGGGATCCAGCCCTGCATCCGGCTCTCTGCTCAGCAGGGAGTCTGCTTGTCCTTCTCTCTCTCTCTCTCTCTCAAATGGATAAATAAAATCTTTAAAAATGAAAATAAAAATAATAAAAAAAGGTTTCATTTCATATGTTTTTAGTTAGTTTTTTTTGTTTTGTTTTGTTTTTAAGATTTATTTGAGGGGTGCCTGGGTGACTCAGTGGGTTAAAGCCTCTGCCTTCGACTCGGGTCGTGGTCCCAGGCTCTCTGCTCAGCGGGGAGCCTGCTTTCCCCCCGCTTTCTCTCTCTGCCTGCCTCTCTGCCTACTTGTGATCTCTGTCTGTCAAATAAATAAATAAAATCTTAAAAAAATATATTTATTTGAGCACAAGCAGGGGGAGGGGCGGAGGGAGAGGGAGAAGCAAACTCCCTGCTGTGCCGGGAGCCCAGAGCAAGGCTCCATCCCAGGACCCTGAGCCAAAGGCAGACACCTAACCGACTAAGCCACCCAGGTGTCCCAGGTATGTTTTTTTCACGTTTACAGTAACATAAACCATTCAAATGATACAAGATAGAAGGTATCACCTGGTCCTAGTCCCTGTTAATAGTCTAGATGTAATCTTCCAGACTTTCCCTCCATGCAGTGTTTTTCTTTACCCCCTCTCTCTTCTCTCCTTCCCTTCTTCCTCCCTCTCTTCTTCCCTGCCTCCTTTTTTCTTTTTTTAGGCTATAGCTAGGGGAAAAAAATCCTGACACTTTAATATCCCAGCATTGGTGGAAAATCCACAGGTCATACACAAATAAAATAGTCAAAACAGGTTCTCAGTTACAGAAATTTGGATGGCTGGAAAGCTCATTGAACTTCCAACTTGCTGAAATAGAATTATTAAAAAAGCAAAATTGTGTTTTTCACAGAGACTTCAACATGGCTGAGACAAGAATGCAGAATAAAATAGATATTTAAAATTGTTTTTATTTTCTATTTTTTAAGATTTTAAGATTTCTTATTGTGGCAAAAACCACATAAAATTTACTACTTGCTCGTTTTTAAGTGTACAGTTTGGGAGTGTTAAGTACACTTACCTTGTTGTAAACCGTCTCCAGAACTTTCTCATCTCATCTCATCTATTAAACAGCAACTCTGAGTTTCCCCTTCCCCATCCAGCCCCTGGTTGCCATTCTCTCTGTTTCTATGAATTTGAGCATTCTAGATACTCTAGATCCTTAGTATCATACAATATTTATCTTTTTGTGACCAGCTTATTTCACTTAGCCTCATGTCCTCAAGGTACATCTGCGTTAAAATTGTTTTATGTATAAAGTAATAGGTGCTTGTTTTATTTTTAGAAAGAAAGCCAGCCAGCCAGCCTCTGAGTAAGAAGTGAAAGTCCCAGCTCCTTGAAGGGGTCATGTACATACCCCCACCCCCTCTGTTCTGCTTCATTTCATTGTCTTAAAGATACAATCGGTTTGATTATAAGACAACACGATTTCAGAGACGTTAAAAAAAAAACAACAACAAACCACCCAAACCCGTAGGAATAGATTTTATACACACACGCCCCTGCATGTTTAGAATTATTTTCACTGGGCTCTTTGCTTAGTTCTCTTGCCTGGGCAGCTGGCTGCACAGACCTCTGGCTTCCTTTCTCTTATGGACACGAACTGCAGAGTCTTACCTCACCCCAGCTTGGCTGTACCACCATCCCTCCTATCAGTCATGCCTCACTGGCACTGGAGAACCATCCTGTACACATTTTGTGCCCACACAAAGTGGGGGGTCTGAGAACTGTAATTCTGGGAGCACAAATTCGGGGAGCAACCCAAATTGTGTCCTGTTAAGGAGTAAAAGCCAGGGGTCTTCATTAGCAAATTGTGGAAGTATTAGGAAGACCACACAAATTGTTTCCCAAACATCATGATTGGAAGAGAGAATGACAGTTTATGGTGTGACAGGTTTCTAGTACATTATGATAATTACCAGGAAAATACCCAATTTTTATCAAGAATGGGAGTTCGGGTACCTGGGGGTCTCAGTCAGAGAAGCGTCTGCCTTTGGCTCAGGTCGTGATGCCGAGGTCCTGGGATCGAGCCCCATGGTGGGCTCCCTGCTTGGCGGGGGCCTGTTTCTCCCTCTCCTGCTTCCCCTGCTTTTGCTTGCTCTCTCTCTGTCAAATAAATAAAATCTGTAGGAAAAACAAAAAAAGTGGTGGTACGGCAGCTCTGTGTTCCATCATAGGCCCCTGTCCAGTTCAATAGTTCGGAAGTCCCTGTGTCAAAAATTAGATGAAGTTTTTGTTCCCCAACAAGATTTCACGGTCAGAGGTTCTACGCAGGTTCAGGCTGGGGGTGTCCATTTTACAGGTGTGACCCTCACTTTCCTCCGGGTTTAAGGATTTGCAGACTGGGTGTGAGCCCAGGTCTCTGCCCTGTGCCTGACACAGTGAGTGCTCATTCATGGGAGCTGTTCTGTTTTTCAGGATTGTCACCCCCCCCCCCCGCCCCTCATTCTGGGTACCCACATCCTATTCAGCGTTCAGAACATCCCACATTGGGGTGCCTGGGTGGCTCAGTGGATTAAGTCCTCTGCCTTCAGCTCAGGTCATGATCCCAGGGTCCTGGGATTGAGCCCTGCATCAGGCTCTCTGTTCAGCGGGGAGCCTGCTTCCTCCTCTCTCTCTGCCTGCCTCTCTGCCTACTTGTGATCTCTGTCTGTCAAATGAATAAATAAAATCTTTAAATAAATTAATTAATTAAAAAAAAGAACATCCCACATCCTCAGGCTCACCTCCTGGGGGCCACCTGGCAGTTTAATGGTGGCAGAGCTGATTTTTTTTTTTTTTAAATCTTCTGCACAACCACTAGCCGGGAAAGGGGTACCTGGATAGTCTTCAGGGTCCTGAGAGTGTTTCAGTCCCAGAGGCGTTCTGAGGCTCCTTCTAACAGGAGAGGAGGAGTTCCGTGTGGGTCTCGGCCCAGGGGCCCCTCATGACCTGAGGAGGGGTCAGGGACTGGTCTGGTAAAGCCCCCAGAATCCACCCGCCGTGGTCTGGCCTCTCTCTGCCAGCAATTTGCCGTGGGATTTTGTGCAAAGGGCCTCTTCGCTCTGGGTCTCAGTTTCCCCAGCTGTCAGACAGGGAAACGCGGTCCTGTCCCCCTGCTGTGATGCGGGCACACGGGAGACCAGGCAAGGCTGGAGAAAACCCGGCAGGCGCAGCCACCTGGGGATGCAGGGGGGGGGGGGGGGGGGGGGGGGGGGGGGGGGGGGGGGCGGGGCGGCCGCCTTGCTCTGGCTTCCCATCGGGGCTCACCCGGGTCCAGGCCCCCTCCCTCCCGGTCCGCTCTCCCTCCCTCCTTCCCTCCCTCTCTGCCCTCGCGGAGCGCTGGCTCCCGGCATGCTGCGCGCTGCTGACAGCCTTATAAATAGTCGCCTTTGCGGGCGGCCGGCTAGGACGGGCAGGGCACCACTGGCCCCGGCGCCCGCCGCACCCCTCCCCCAGGTCAGTGTGTGCCCGCGTGCATGTCCGGGCGCGGGGGGGCGCCTCTGCGGGGGATGGGGGAGCGGCGCGCGCCTGGGGCCGCGGGTCTGTGTGTGTCGGGGCATCTTTGGGGTTTGTGCGGCTGTGTGTTTGTATGGGTGGTTGTGATCCGTGTGTATTCGCCTGTCTGTTCTTCCCAGGCTCTGCTCCGGCTATTTGTGCCACCCTGCGTGTGCCCGTGTCCGGGGATGTGTGTTGCAGCCCCTCCTAGCGTCCTAGACAGTCGCCCCTTTGTCCCGGCTGGCACTCCTGGCGCTGGGGCTCCAGGTCCCTGCCCTTGGCACGTCCGAGCTGGGGCCCAGGGAAGGGGGCTGTGACCTGACGCCCTGCCTGGAGGACCTGGTGGGGGCCACTTATGAGATTGGAGGAGCTATCCTGCCATGTCATTTTGACTGTTGGGGGGACAGGAAGCCCCCTGGTTGTTTGCCGCCCCCCCCACCGGCCCAGCCTCCTGAAAGAACCAGGGCTCTAAGGGAGCCCCAGGGCCAACACTTGGGACTTTTTTCTGAGCACCACTCAAATATCCACTCAGGACTCTCCAGCCGCAGCAGGAGAGGGCCTGGGGGGGTGCAGGCCCAGAGAGGGGCCACCAGCCGCCCAAGGTCACACAGCTGAGTGATGAGCCCTTAACTGGCTGTTGCTCTGGGCCTCAGTTCCCCGGGCCCCTGGGCAGACCCTGCGGTCACAAGAGGAGTTGCTGCAGCCTGGACCCGGGGGCCTTATAAGGCCTGGGTGCTGAGCTGGTAACACAACTCCGTCCTGGACCCCTGGCCTCCGTGAGGCCTCCTCACGACCCAAGTTATTTTGGACCAAGGAAGTGGCAGGTGCCAGCAGGACAGAGGGGCTTAGGTTACTGGGAGGCAGGGCAAGGTGGGTGGGAGGCACTCCGCAGGGTGTCACCTCAGGCTCTCCCTGGCCAGGGACCCTCCTCCTCCCTTACCAGCTGCCTGAGGCGCTGGCGGCTCCTACCCTTTCTTGAGCACACTCAGCAGGAAAGAGGCTATAACTCATGCCCCACGAGCAGCAGGACAGTCAGCAAAGCTGCTTAGAGACCCACTGGGTGCCAGGCCTAAAAGCAACAGAAGATGCAGCCCGAGGTTGACCCCAGCGGAACTCTGGAGCAAGTCTCTCCTACTCTCCAAGCCTCAGATCCCTTCCAAGATGGCTGTGAGCATGGCATGAGGCCCCCAGCCCTGTGCTCAGCCCGAGGCCAGGCCAAGTGCAGCAGGACACACAGACTGGGGGTACAACAGAGGGATCCAGTACCGTGTGGTGTGTGCAACGCTGGGGGCATTCGAAGGAGGCACCTGCCAGTGTGGGAGGGGAGGGCAGAGTCCAGGAAGACTTCCTGAAGGAGGTGATGCCTGAACTGAGTCCTAGCCAGCAGCACCTGGGGAAAGGCATCCAGGCATCAGGTGCAACAACAGAAGCCAGGGCCTGCAGGTGGGACACGGTCATGGTGGGTGAGAAGGCTCCAAGCAGTTCAAGTGATGGCTGTTAAGGCTGCAGAGGGGGGAAGGGGCCAGGCTGTTGGACTCTGTCATCCATGTTAGGGGCTCAGGCTTTATCTTGGGAGCTAAGGGGGCCACGTGTGGAAGGGTTTTACGCAGGTGAGTGATGTGGTCTGATGCTTATCAGAGAGAATCCTGCGGATTGCCTGGTGGGGTATGGAGGTAGGGAGACCCATGGGAGGCTGGGGCAGTGGCCAGGCGCCTGCCCTGCTTGCAACAAGGAAGTGGTGGTGAGCCCACAGGCTGGAGAGAGACTCGGGACATGTGTGTGCAGGGTGGAAGTGGGGTGTGGGAGAAGGGTGTTCACGGAGACTGGGGCCTCTGGCTGGGAAACAGGGTGTGGAACTGGGGATATGGGAAGTTCTATGGGGACTCCAGGCCCCTCCAGGGACTGTAGACTTATGGGGCTGGGGAGGGAGGCTGGGGGTGGCTGAGCAGAGACAGGGGTCCTGGGAACCTGAAGCCAGCATCGTGAGGGTGGAGTGACGAGCCTGGGGTTGGAGGCATGCCAGGTAGGGTGAATGCTGCCCGAGGGTTGGGCATCAAGGGTCAAGGCAAGAGTGGCTGTGATGGTCCCTGGTGGCTTTGGGGAGGGCAGGTGGGTGTGGAGGTGACGATTCTAGGTGGAAGGAGAGGTTGAAGCAGAGCAGGGTTCCTGGGAGGGGGTGGGGTTCACTCACATCTAAAGGGAAGGCAGGTGGTAGAGCGAGATCCTCAAGGGGATGAGGGGACAGGGGTCATGTCAAGGAGTGAGAGGCTGGGGACCCCCCCCCCCCACGTGAAAACTGTACAGGGCGATGTCCCTTGAGTAGCTCCTGCAGCTTCCTCCCCCTCAGGCCTCTGTGTCCCTTTGAGCATCCTTGTCCCAACCCCCTCCTGGCTGAGGACGCAGCTCAAGTCCCTCTTCCCGCCTCCAGCCTCCATGGAACTTTCCTCCCAGCCCTGGGGAACGTCTCCAAGGTGCTGGGCAGACGCCTATTTTCTGGGACTTGCAAGGGGAGCAGCTCAGCCATTGCTGACGCCACTGTTTCTGTCCCTCAGGAGTGTCCTCGCCACCTGGCTCCTCCGGCGGGAAGAGGTGGACAGGAGGGCATCGCTGCCCTTTTGTAACAGTGGAAGTACACCGAGGAAAGGTGACTTTTCCAAGGTCACCCAACCTTCAGGGCCCTCCCTGCCCTGTACCCTTGGGAGCCTCAGGGCCTGGCACATACCGTATGGCTGGGCAGAAGGGGGGGTAGGGGGCAGGGAAGGCCCCCTCACCTGCCCCACTTGTGCCCTTGTCTTGCAGCGTGCTGACTTGGCTCCCGGGACCTCAGCAGGATGGAAGGTACCAAGGCTCTTCTTTGCTGCTCGCTGCCTGGGCCTCAGTGTGTCCGTCTCTTAAGGGGTTGTGCTTTCAGGAGACCTTCTGGGAAGGGCTGGAGGAGGGGCTGCCAGAGGGGCCTGTCTGGGAGCCTCCAGCATCCTCCTCAGGCGTCTCACGGGATCTGCCAGCTCCACGATTAATTTTAGAAGCCAAGAGGCCTCCTTGAGGCTCCTGAGGGCCCCATAGCTCACCTCCTACGCTGGTATTTATAGAGCTGAATCCCTGCCTCTTTCTAGAAAGGGTGGGTGCTGGCAAGGGGAAGCTAGCCCTGGGGAGAGGCCCCAAGTGTGTAAATGCCATGCCTAACGAGGACGAGGCAAGGTCCAACCCCTCTGTGGGACTCAGTTTCTCCGTGGTCCAGAGGGAGGTGGGTCTTGAGGTTAGCTTGGGCCCTCCTGGCCTGCTGTGGGCCCAGACCTGGAGGGAGGCGTGTGGCCAGCAGAGAGCCTGGCTGGCCCGCCTCCTGGAAGTATCACCGCCCAGTCCTTGGCCTTGTGCCTTGGTCTGGGCCGCTCTTAAAGGAGCCTGCTGCTGCTCTCTGAGCTGGCAGTCACCCTTCTACCCCTTGGGCCCCCAAAACCAGCAGCCCCTGGGCTGTGGGCTCCCCTACCTCCACGTCGTACCAGGCACTTGGCAGGCTGTGGATGGGAGCCCGCAGGAGAAGCTGCTCCTCCGACAGCTCTTGTAGGCCTCCAGCCTCGGGGCCACAGGGCCCCTGGGAGCTGCCCAGCCTTCCTCAGTGGGGAGGAACAGAGAGCCAGAGAGAAGTGGGGACTCCTCTAAGGTGACACCAGGAGGGCCTACTTCCCTGAGAAGTGGGGAAGGCCGGGCAGCCTGGGAAGAGGGCCCGGGTTCCACTTCTAGGTCTGGCATCCTCAGAGTAGACCCCTGCCTCCCTAGGCCTCAGTTTCCCTTGCGCGGTGAGGCTGTGGTCTTGCTGAGTTCTGAGGGCTGGCGAGGCCGAGGCTGGAGCATGAGTTCGCTTCCCTCTCTGGGCGAGGGCTCTCCGTGCCCACCGCAGCCCTTTTCCCTGGCAACTGTCTCCAGGGCAACATATGTTGTGGTTGCCAACTCCGTGCTCGTACTGTCCAGGGAAGGCGGGCAATGGGCAGGCCCTGGGGGCTGGGAGAGGAAGGGTAGGGGACGTGGGAGAACGGGACCATGGGGGCCTGCTGCTCGGGAACCCGCCACACCACGGAAGATTCAAAGGCCAGAGGTGACCCGCTGCTGCCCAGCAGCCACCCCCCCTGCCAGGGAGGGGCTGTGAGGGTTGGCATCCGAGCCCCTTAGAGTTGTCCTCAGCCTGGGCCGAGTCTGGCGTCCCCAGGCCTTTGCCTGGAACAGCCTCTCCTCCCTGAGCTGGGCTCAGCCTGTCACTGGTTGCTCTGGCAGGAGCCTGAGCTAGGTTTCCCGCTGTGAGGCCCCCTGGCACAGGCGGGGGGGGGGGGGGGGGGGGGGTTGCAGAGGGGGCTTCAGCTCTTTGTCAAGCGAGTCCCTGAACTCTGCCCCCCTTTTCTGTCCCCCAGAGAAGCTGAAGAAAACCAAGATCATCTTTGTGGTGGGTGAGTCCGAGGCAGGTGGGCCGGGCAGCAAGCAGGGAGGCTCTCCACAGGCGCTGCTGGGAGCTTGGGGCTGGGGCTGCCCCCGGGGCTCTGCCCTCCTCCGCGGGGTGGCGCGGTCAGGTCCTCGGCCAGTGGCGGCCCCATCTCGCCGGGCTTCTGAATGGGTGGGCGCTTGCAGGAGGGCCCGGCTCGGGGAAGGGCACCCAGTGTGAGAAGATTGTCCAGAAGTATGGCTACACCCACCTCTCCACCGGGGACCTCCTGCGGGCCGAGGTCAGCTCGGGCTCGGCCAGGGGCAAGATGCTGTCGGAGATCATGGAGAAGGGGCAGCTGGTGCCGCTGGTGAGTGGGTCCGGTGGGGTGGGAGGTAGTGGTGGCCCCAACCGGGCTCCCCCACCAGCAAAGCCCTTGATGCCCTGGCAGGGCTGCCTTGAACCTCCCTGGCTCCAAATACCCCTGGCTCTGGTCCCCATTGCCCTTGGCAGGGAATTCCTTGTAGAAGTTCCTGGAGCTTCTAGGATCCCAGCCCCTGCTGACCCCTTCAGCCTCACACCACCTACTCAAACCCCCCACCCCAACACCCCCGCAGCTCTCTACCTTCCAGCTGCTCTGGCCTTTCGGTCCTGTCAATCTCATCAGATTCTTCCTGCCTAGAATGTTCTTTCCTCCTCAGCTCAGACCTCCCTGGCTCCACAGATTTGAGCTTAGACCCACCCACCCACCCATCTTATAGCTCCAGAAGGCCTCCTTCTTGGCCCATTCAACCTGTCATGCTTGGAAATTGATAAATTAACCTCACTGCACGTGAACTGCTTGAGGAAGGTCTGCTCTGTTCCCAGTGGTGTCCTCAGGGCCCTGGACTGGAGCTGGCTGGGAGGAGGGTCTGAGTCAGTATTACTGAATGAATGGATGGATGGATGAAGGGCTTCATTAACCCGTCAAGTCTTCACATTCAAAGGAGGCTTCCTGGAGAGGGAGGCTTGTTTGGGACACCTTTATCAGGGCAGAGGCCTGGAAGAAGGAGTGCAGAAAGGAGCTCACGACCCCTCCATCTTTGCCTGTGCCCCCAGGAGACAGTGTTGGACATGCTTCGAGATGCCATGGTGGCCAAGGTAGATACCTCCAAAGGCTTCCTGATCGATGGCTACCCTCGGGAGGTACAGCAGGGAGAGGAGTTTGAGCGGAGGGTAAGGTACAACCTGCTAGGTGCATTTGGGGGCTGGGGTGTGGGGTGGCCAGGCAGAGGCTGCTGTGATGGCCAGAGTTTTGGGCAGAGAGAGAGAGACTGATTGTGGGTTGGGGTGGGGAGAGGGGTAAGGAGGAACACTGGGGAAGAGTTTGCAGAAGTCTTCCTAGAAGTCTAGAAGAAAAGTCTAGAAGAAGAGGAAGCACAGGCTGGGGAGCTCACAAACCTGGGCTCAGGTTCTAGCTCAACAGACCTTAGGCCAATCATTCTGCCTCCTTGAACCTCATCAGTGTCCCCATTTGCAAAATGGGTGGGGGGCACCGTTGGCAGCTGCCTTAAGGAGCAGAATGTGATTAGAGAATGTAGCTTCCAAAGTGGGGCTTGGCATCTTAAAACCTGTAGTCAGAGGGAGCAGGACGGACAGGGCTGGAAGGGTCAGGTTGGTGCGGGGAGAACAGAATCTAGGGGGCAGGGCAGCCAGGACTGATGTGGCAGAGGGTATTCAGGCCTAGCTGGAGGCCTCGAGGCCAGGGAGTCCAGTCTCCTTCCACGGGCCACTGGGAATCTGGCTGGAAAAAGTAGACCTCAAGATGTTGGCTCCTAGCTGCCCAGATGCCCAGCAGGAAGACCAGGCAGGGGGCAGCTCTCCCAAACACACGCACATAGGCATACAAGCACATGTATATGTCTGCACACACAGAGCACACACATGTGCATACACATCTGGCAATGCATATATACACACTCATGCAATGCACGCCTGTGGACACCGCACACTTATACACAGGGATGTACACGTGTGCACACACACACACTCCATACCTCTGGGGTCACAGGTCATACTAGGGAAAAGGGGCTGCGGGGAGGGGGGGCGCAGTAAGGGGTAGGGCTCCAGGAGGGCTTCTTGGCAGAGGGACTCCTTCCCAGCCTCGTGGGGAGGACCAGGCATCCCAATGGGCTGGGGTGGAACCAGACCCCCCAACCCTCACTTCCCAAGCCTGTGAGGTTGGGACTGTTGTTGGGCTCTCGTAGCTTTGAGCTTCACCCAGAGGTAGGACATTTCACGTTCTGAACTTGGAGTGCCTGCAGGACCTCAAGAAAGCTTCTACCCTGCTCTGGGCCTCAGTTTCTCTCTCTTTGAAATGGAAGTGGCCTGGGCCGTGACACTGTGGTCAGGTGCTCGGCAGCCTTAAAGCCCGTACTCTCATGACCCACACGTACCCAGCTGTGTGACTTCGTCTCCGATCCTCAGCTGGAAAATGAGATTTTTTTTTTTAAGATTTTATTTATTTATTTGACTGACAGAGATTACAAGTAGGCAAGAGAGGCAGGCAGGGAGAGAGAGGAGGAAGCAGGCTCTCCGCGGAGCAGAGAGCCCGATGTGGGGCTTGATCCCAGGACTCTGGGATCGTGACCTGAGCCGAAAGCAGAGGCTTTAACCCACTGAGCCACCCAGGCGCCCCTGGAAAATGAGATTATTAAAAGTCTCCTTCCCTCCTGTGGCTATTGTGGGCTCCACTGTGGGCAGAGGGCCCAGCACAGGGCCCAGACCCGCCATGGCCTCCAGGGGTCCAGGCATCTGGTCTTCTCAGATCTGGACACCAGGGGGCATCAGGGCCTCGTGGAAGGAGGACAGGTCAGCCTTGTTCCTTCTCACCCTTCAGGGTGGATGAAACTTTCATTCCAATGACAGGGACACTGTTCAGTGCGCCCCCCCCCCCCCAAGAGCTCAGCAGCCCGCCATCCCTCCACCTTTTCAGGTTCTGGTCCAGCCCCGCCGTGTCAGACAGGTGACTCGCTGCCCTCAGGGGCTCCTGGCCTGGCTGGGGAGAGGGACAGCGAGTAAATAACCAGAGGCCTCCTGAGACATTCTGGGCAAAGAAGGAGGGGTACTGAAAAGGGTGTCGGAGGTTGCTGGGGATGGTGGTGGGGGTGGCATCTGGGAAGACTGCCCCAGAGGAATGAGACTTTTGTTCAAATCCGAAGGCCAGCATTTGGTACTGAGGGTAAGGGTTCCTGGCATGAGCAAAAGCCTGGCATGGGAGGAGGCTGACGAAAGCCCAGACTACAGTCAGTGTGGCTGAAGTAAGGAGAGCGAAGGAGTGGGAAACATGAGAGGAGGAGGGCTGGAGGCCCTCTACTGAGGGCAGGGAGGAGCCATGGGAGAGGTTGGGAGCAGGGGAGTGGTTTCTGGAAGGTCCCTCAGGCTGCCTTGGGGAAGGGCTTGGAGGTCTCAGGTGGGGCCTTTGACTTGGGAGGATGGGAAGGAGGTGGCCCCAGTGGGGCAGGAATGGGGCCCCTATGAGTACCCTCCGCCCGCAGATCGGACAGCCCACGCTGCTGCTGTATGTGGACGCAGGCCCTGAGACCATGACCCAGCGGCTCCTGAAGCGCGGAGAGACCAGTGGGCGAGTGGATGACAATGAGGAGACCATCAAGAAGCGGCTAGAGACCTACTACAAGGCCACAGAGCCTGTCATCGCCTTTTATGAGAAACGTGGTATCGTACGCAAGGTGCGCCCCCTGCAGGCCGTAGGCAGCCCTGGGAAACTGGGGTTTTTGCCTGGGGTGGCCAAAATTCCAGTGACCTTAGGTCAGCCCTCCTCTCCAGGCCTTGGTTTCCCCACTGGCTTGGTGATTGGCTGTGGTCCCCTGTGGGTGGGCTTAGAGAGCAAGGCCAGGTCTCTGGAGAAGTGAGCCCATGCCTCGGTGGGGCCCACCCGGCCCTCCCCATCATCTCCGCCCTTCTGGCCGTCTCCCCACAGGTCAATGCCGAGGGCTCCGTGGACAGTGTCTTCTCCCAAGTCTGCACCCACCTGGACGCCCTCAAGTAGCAGCCCTGGAGCCCCTTCCCCGGCCGAGCCCCGCCCCACCCCTGTCCTGACTGAGGCTGTCCCCAGCCGGAGCTCAGCGCCTCCACCCTGCCCGGCTGGACTGCAGACAGAGGAAGCCACTTTATCCTGTTTTCGTGGACAGCCAACCACTAAAGGAATTTCCAAGGACATTCGGTTTTATTCCTTTTTCTTTACTTTCACTGGAGTTGATCCACGTGGTATGGCCTCTCCTAGCTGCTCACCCTCCCAGTCCTCCCCGGGCCCCTTAGCCCACCTTGGCCAGCTGCCCTTCCCTAGCACCACGGGAAGACCCGGGACCCTTCCTCACCCAGGCCATGCCGGGCCTGGGGCTCCAGGGTGACTGAGACAGGATGCTTGCTCTTGGGGACTAACGGTCAGGCACAGCTGAGCCCCGACCTGGGTTCCTCCCAATCCTTGCTGGGCAGCCTTGGCCCTGAGCCCTCATCGATTGGAGAATGTTTTCTGTGCTTCATGCCACTGGGACCTGTGTGCAGCGAGGTCATGGGCTGGGGCGGGGGGCTTCCTGGGCAGTGGGAGGGCACACATAAGCTCTCTGGGTGGGCAAGGAATTGGCTTCCAGGTACAAGAAACTGAGGGTCTGGCAAGGGCATCGAGATTGGTCAGCACTCCCTCCTTGAGGAGGTGAGACGTGGAAGACCTCCCCTCATACATCCCTGGACAGGTCACCAGCTGCCCTGTCTGAGCCCATTTCCAAATCTGAGTCAGGGTCTATGCCCCCTGCAACCCCCACTCCTCAATGTGAGGACAAGAACACACTGAACAGGGGTGTGAGGCCGGCAGTCACTCTGGCCATGGGAGCCGAGACCAGAGCAGCCTTGGACATGAGCAGGGCTGGGGAGCTTTAGGGAGGGTGCCCCAGGATCCCCCCGGGAGAACCATCTTCCCTTTCCTGTTCTTCCACTGTGACCTCATCACTGCAAAAGGCTCAACTTGGTGCTCACGTGTCCTTAACACCTGTCCCAGCCCCAGCTGACTTCCTTTAGAGCCAGGAGGACCTTCAGCAGCCACACCTGGCTGGAACAAGACCCCACAAGGGGCTGATTGTGCCCAAGCTGTGTCCCTCTTTATTTACAGCAAGTGTGGCTGGTTTTCCATCTACATTAGTTATTTAAACTTTCCTTTAAAATAAACATATTTAAGTTATAAAAGTGAGTCTATTGAAAGAAGAACACAGAACAAATAAGTGAGAGCACAGGGGAGATAGGAGAAGGCAGGCATAGTGAGGGGATAAGCCTTCCAGGCTGGGTGGGTGCGCGGGGAAGGCCTCTGCCCCTGGTCTCTGTTCCCCAGGCCAGCCGGGGTGTGCTGGGGAGCCTCGATGGCTCTGTAACCTTACACCTCTGGGTCTCTGCGTCACCTCTGTCCAAGCGGGCTAACACACACACACACACACACACACCCATCTTCCAGCTAGGGTTGTCCAGACCAGCGTGAGGACGAATGGGGAAGACACGCCAAAGACCATAAAGGGCGGGAGAAATCACCTGACAGGAGTATCTTCATAATCCTTATTTTTTTTTTCCATTATAGCATCATCATTTCAGGTGTGTCCCAGTTTAACGAGAACCTAAAGCTGATCCAAACTCCTGTTCGCCACAGAATCACCTTGTCCACTTAAAAAAACAATTTGGAAACTTGAAAAAACAAAAAGCAACCAAAACACAGAAATGTAAAAGGTTCCATAACCGCTACCCCATCCTTGCCACCACAGACCTTCCTTCGAGGGTCAAGTATCTAGTCTCTTCCCTAAGGGCAATGGGAGGTTCAGAAAGACCTTTTTTCTTGAGGCGATGGGGGGCAGGCCACCTGGGTGGTTCAGTGGGTTAAGCATCTGAATCTTGATCTTGGCTCAGGTCACGATCTCGGGGCCCTGTGTCAGGCTCAGCACTCAGTGGGGAGCCTGCTTGAGGATTCTCTCTCTTTCCCTCTCCCTCTGCCCCTCCACATTTCTCCCACTCCCCCCACCATACTCCCTCTCTCTCTCAAATTAAAAAATTTAAAAAAAAGTTTCTTTAATGAGAACCTAACCTTTAATGAAAAATTTCAAACTGAAAATTAGAGGAAATAATAGAATGAACCCCCATCAGCCAACATTTAGTAACTGCTGTCATTTCCCTGTATGTCCTTCATTATTGTTTTAGTCTTGACCAAGTATTTACAGTAAATTACAGATATGAAGAAAAAAACTTCACCCCTCAAGTAGGATTCTACAAAATAAGGACACCTTCCTTTAAAACCACAACTCAGAGTTTCCATAACACTAAGTTAAACACTAATTTCATAATTTATAATAATCAGCCCACAGGCAATTTTGCCCAATTGTCCCCAAAATGTGTCTTTGTTCAAATCAGGGTACAACCCAGGATCATCGCCCCCCCCCCCCACCTTGGTTGTGGTATCTGTCAGATCTCTTTCAACCTTAGAATCTTTGTTGTGACAGCTGTCCTGCAGAAAACTTCCAGATTCACCCTTTGCTTCCTCCTGGTGTCGCCCAACTTGCTCCTGCCTCCTCTAAATTTTATTGTAAACTGGAAGTTATTTGTAAAGGCTTCATGGATTCAGGCTCAGCCTGTGGGGGCAAGAACGCCTAAGAGGAGAGGCTCAGGAAGGCCTTTAAACCCAGGCAGGGGGCCAGAGCTGCGGCATGTCCAGCCTACTAGGGCAAGCAAGACCTGCGTAAAAAGCTGATCCTGCTTCAGCAGGGCTGCCCTGGCCGCCGAGGCTGGGCTGCTGGTCCCCGGCCCACACTTTGGGTAGCTCAGGGAGAGCCTGGCTCAGCGGAGGCCTGGCTCCTGGGGGTGGGGAGGAGGGGAGTCTCTGGGGTCAGCCAACGCCTGCGCTTCCGCTGGTGTGGGCTGGGAGGTGGGCGTGGCGTTGGGACCAGGCAGGATCCCATCGCGATTGTCACACTCTTGAAGTCTGTAGCGATGCTCCAGGCAAAGGCTTATCCCAAAGTTGCCGGAACATTCTGGCCAGCTAGAGACCTCAGGGTCGCAGAGAGAGAGTGCTCTGCCGGGGTGGTGGCCTCAAATGCCCCCCCCAACGGACTGCGCCCCTAAGTCTTGGCCTCGAGGGCCCTGAGGGCCTGGCCGGAGGCGCTGAAGTGGGAGAGGAAGGAAGCAGGGAGCAGAGGAGGCCAAGGCTGCCGCCTCCCAGCCTGGAGAGGGGCCTCGAGTAAACAGGAAGGCCTGGCGGCTCCGCCGTGGGGGGGCTTCGGAGGGGTGCGGGCCAGGGCCCTACTGCGCATGTGCAGTCTGTGAGCACAGGGCTTCCTCACTGGCGAAGCTGACCCAGAGAGGTTGTGTGACTTGCCTCAGGCCACCCAGCAAGGCAGGGGCACCGGGCTAGACCCTCACCTCCCTCTCCAGCTTCTGCCCTCTTCCTAGGGTTCTAGTGCAGGGTCTCCCTGCCAGTGTTGCCCTGCATGGTTCATGGAGCGCTGGGTGAGTCACTCCCCTTTGCAGGCCTCAGCTTTCTTTCTATGAACTTTGAGCCTTACAACGTAGAGGTTTTAGAATCCTGACCCAGTGGAATTTTTCTGTCTCCTGGGTGTTCCTCATGGGTTCTTTGCACCTTGGGGAGTGGGTTTCAGCAAAAAGGCCAACATTTGGGAGGCAGCGGTTACCTAGACCTGTCCTTGGGGAATGAGGAGACTCTGAAGGACTTCTCTCTTATAGAGCAGAGCCTGGCGGGACCACTGACCTGGTGACCACCATGTCCCCTTGGGGAATCATTCTCTCTCATCAGAGGCCCTGTCCTTGGCTTAGCATGCCTCCAACACCCACACCCTGAGGCCTCAGAATCACAACCTGTGCAAGCTTGAGCTGCTAACATTTATACTGACCAAATTCTCAAACACCTCTCACAGGCCAGGTGCTGTTTGAAGTGATGGGGTTGGGGCAACAAAGCAAGATCTTTGTCCTCATGGAACTTCTGTTCTAGAGAGGGAGACAGACCCAAAAAACTATATAGAATGTGTCAGATGGAGACCAGTTGGTGGTGTGGGGAGGGGGCTATTTTAAATGCAGTGGTCAGCCAAGTCCTCACTGACCCTGCGACTTTGCATGGTGACTTAAAGCCCTGTGGTTATCTAGGGGGAGAGTGTTTCAGGAAGTGGGAATAGCAAGTGCAAAGGCCCTGAGGTGAGTTTGGACTTGGCACATTCCAGGAACAGCAAGGAGGCCAGCGTGGCTGTAGTGTGGGGGGCAAGGGAGAGCAGAACAGAAGACAAGGTTGGAGAGGGGACAGAGGAAGCCTCGCTGGCCATTTGAGGGGCTCTGGCTTTTATACCGAACAAGATGGTGACCCAAGATGGGTGCTGAGCAGGAGGGATGGAACTTGGCTTAACTTCAACGGCCACCCCCCTTTACTGTGTGCCAAATGGGCTGGGGGAAGGGTGGCAGCAAGGGAACTCCCTAAGGAGGTGGCTACAATATTCTAGGGGGTGCTGCTGGTGACCAGGGTGTAGCTGTGGGGTGGTGGGAACCCCACAAACACTGGAAAACTGGGAGAGTCACCGGCAAGATTCTCATGTAGATTGGAAGAGGGGTATGGGAGTCAAGGTCCGCCTCAAGGCTTGAGCGATGAGGGGAGGGGTCTGACACGGTCTGAGAGGGAGACACTGGGG
Organism: Mellivora capensis; assembly: GCA_004024625.1. NCBI lineage: Eukaryota > Metazoa > Chordata > Mammalia > Carnivora > Mustelidae > Mellivora > Mellivora capensis. The sequence continues at coordinate 91,821 of PISX010002121.1, forward strand.
CAAGAGCAGTTGGCACAGAAGGGACAGAACGTGGTGCTGATCCCATGAAGCCTGAGCTGCTTATGTTACACCCAGGAGCCTGGAATCAGGGGGAGAGTAGAAAGCTGGGAGCCATCAGTATCCATAGATGGCACTTAAAGCCATTTGTCTGGATGAGGGCACCCAGAACAGCACTTGTCAAAATTAATGTGCACACGGATGCCCTGGGGGTCTTGATAAAATGCAGGTTCTGAGTCAGCAGGTCTGGGGCAGGGCCGGAGAGAAGCTCTCGGGGGATGCTAAGACCACATTTGGAGTAGAAGGGAGCTAAGGCATCATATTTTATGGCTGAGACCCGCCGTGGGTGATGAAACCAATAGAGCAGCTTGTGATCTTTATTTGAAAGGAAATGAGACAAGATGGATACGCATCGTAAGGGTATATGTGTTCACAAAACACTGAGATTGTTTGAGCCTGAGTCCCAGGTTCATGCTGGGACACAAGGTCATGGTCCCAAAGGTTTGTGAAAACCTGACCTGGGTATGAGGGTAAACAGAGAAGGGAAGAGGCCCAGGGGTCAAGCCTGGGAGCATGAGGAGGAGTGAGTAAAGAGGCAGATAAGGTGACCAGGGAGGTGGGAAGAACAACAACATGGAATGTTCTGGAAGCTAAGGGAGGAAATACGGGCCAGACCTGAATTACCCTCTGCTTCTTCCCAGACCTGTTGTCGTGCACACTTGAGTCTCAGTTTCTTGCACTGTAAAATGGACCCATGACAGTCTCAGCCCAGTAGGTGGCTGTAAGTTGGCACTTGGCATGGGGCTGGACAAGCTTGTCAATGGTGAAGTGATTCTGATTCTTTCCCTGGGCTTCAAGCTTCTCCAGGCCAGCAGGCTGTCCTCCCATGGTGCCGATGAAGAAAGATGAGACCCAGAACATAGAAAGGTCTTGCCTAAGGCCGCCTGAAACAGAGTCTGGATACCCTGACTCCCACTCCCGTGCTCTCGTCCCTGTGTACCCACTTTCTCCCTTGTCCTTGTGGGTTTGGCCCTGATGTCCTCAGCAGCCCTTGGCTCCAGGCCGGTGCTGGAGACAGACAGCCGCCTGGGGGGCTCTCTGGGGACTGCCTAAAATTTCTCCTGTGGCTAGTGGCCAGGGTAGACGTGCTCTGTCCCTTCCTGCAGCCCTGGCCTTCCCAGCCAGCCAGGAGGAAGGAGCAGAATTTGTGCACCTGCCCACTGTGGGGTCATGGCACAGGGACCTGGCCATTGGCCACATGTCTCCTTGGCGTGTGGCAAGGCGGCACCTGAAAACATTTGTATCAGTCAGAGCCCCAGCAGGAAACAGATGGCACGCTCCATTGGGATAATTTGAGAATTTAATGAAGGGTCTGTTTACCCAGGTGTAGACGGGGGTGGGGGGGGTGTTGGGGGAACCACAAGGGAGAGCAGTGCGAGCCATGACCACCTTTGGCCCGGAGAGGGCCTGGTCAGGACTGTGGCCTTCAGTGGAGGGAAGCTACTGATTTGCACTGATTCTGCAGGAAAAGACCCAGAAAAATGAAACCCCTTTCCTCCCCACTCCCTGTGATCTGTGCAGGACTGAGGGGGATGAGACGCAGCAGACGTGTCCATCGAGATGGAAATGGAAGATGGCTAACCCAAGGTCTGTCCCCTGCTGTGAGACCATATGACCATCAAGCTTCCCAGGGACGACAGGCGACCCAGTGGAGGACTGGTCTCTTCTACTGGGGAAGAGGAGTAAGACCTGCTTCTTTGTACCTCAGTTTCCCTGTGACCTCCATGGCCCCCACCCCTGCCTTATCTTCCTGGGTATTTTGTGCTTTCAATAAATAGATCTTAAGGCCCGAAGCATCCTGGGCTCTGTGCTGGGGCCGCAGTGGTGCAGACATGTCAAAGTCCCCCCTCGAGGGGCGTCTAGTCAGTGGAAAGACTCACACAGCAGGATCCCACACAGGGTAGGGTGTCGGGGTGGGCCCAGGTGACCTCATCTCCACAGCTGGGGGGTCCCAGTCTCTTCCCTCCTCCACAAGGTCTCCGGAGTCAGGGCTCCAGGCCCTCCTTTAACTCCCTGTAGGTCTTTCTATCCCTGGAAGTTTCCTGAAAGTTCTTCCTTGGGTGCCTGTAGCTTCTCCTGCTTTTTAGAGAATCCAGTGGGTTTGGTTTAGAACGTGCCTGGGGATGGATTGTGCAGCCTGGGGGGAAGTGGGAGGGAGGAAGTTTTGGGGCGAGCCTCCCTTGGGGTCCCTGCTCCGGCCCTGGATTCCCCTCACTCTGTGACACCCACAGCCATGGTGAACCATGGTGACATGGGTCTTCTCCATAGTTAGCAGAGAAGGGGAGCTTGGAGCCAAGCGGCCCTAAGGTCTCTGCTTTCCCGCTGGGGGGGTCACATAAACTTCAGGGAGTCTTGGGTTCCTCCTCCGTAAATGGTTTAACATCACTGGCCTCCAGGGGTGGCTGTGAGGATCCAGAGCTGATAAGGGGACCGCCTAGGGCGGGGCCTGGTACACTGGGGAGTTCAGCCCCAGGGGCTGGATTAACTGTCCCTGGGGTACAGACCCTGTTCTGAGGGCCTTGGGGGAAGCCTCACAGCCGTCTCCATCATCCCTGCCCTCGAACTGGGGGCGCCCACCTCCCCATCTCTGCGCCCATGGGAACAGGCTGAGGGGCCACTCCTCCCACGATGGCCCCCTCCTCCCCATCATAGCCTTCCTGCTTGGTGGAGGGGGTCTCCCTTGACCCCACACCCATGCCTGGCCAGGCTGGGTAGCGAACCTTCCCCCAATCCCCACCCAAGAAGCCACGCCTGCCCTTCCCACCCCTTCTCAGCTCTTGCACAGACAAACATACTTCTGCTCTGTTCCCTCCAGAGGCACCCAGGGCTCCTGCCTTCTCCTCGCTCCCAGGCCTCTATTACTCCATCTGTGACCCAGGGCAAGGATAAAGGGAAGGGCCTCCTGGCTCCATCCCATCTGTGGGTCCTGCCAGCACATAACAGGAGTCTGCCCCTCCAGGCTTCTTGTCTCCAGCACACCCCCTGCATGTCCCACAGTGGTCCGACTACTTCTTGCCTCTCCACCTTTGCCGGGGCTGGTTCCCTGCCCAACGGACCTTCTTTATCCCCTTCTTCTATGCCTCTCCCCCACCTCGCCCAGTCCTTCAGATGCCAGGCAGCTCAGGCTGAGCTCCCTTGGCCTCTGAGCTCCCTTGGCCTGACCCTAGGTGCTACTTCGGGACCAACACCACGGTGGACAAACAGTTGACACTTACTCTTTGCAGAATGAACAAGGGACAGTTCGGGCATTGTCTCCCAGGCTGAGGGAGCACTGATGGTGGGAGTGTTTCCCAAGCCAGGGCCAAGTTCAGCACCATAGTGCCCAGACCTCCCCAGATCTCACAGCAGCCTGGCCAGGAAGGCACCATTGTGTCCTCTTTACAAACAGGGTGACCGAATGTTGTGGAACCTTGCTTGAGGACTTGTAGCTCAGTACAAGGAGAGCAGAGCTTTGAACCCAGGGCCACCTGACTTCGGAAAGACCATTAGAGAGTCCCTCTTTCATTTGGGGCTTTTTTCCCTGGAGGATTTTCCACCCATGGAGGAATCAGGCCTGATGTTCCCCTGTTCTCCCTGGGCCCTAAGAGCTCAGCCCCAGCTGCCATTTGGGAGTGTTCTTTCCCTATCCCAGGCCTCAGTTTCCCTGCCTGCAAAGCAAGGAATGACGAGCCAGTGTCAGGCTTTTGTAAGCCACTTTTGGTGCCCCATGACACCTGTTCGAATCCCAACTCCACCATCTTTGGGGACCAGTTATCTCACTGCACCAGGCCTCTGTTTTCTCATCTGCAAAATGGGAACAACTGAGTTCAAGGGGCTATGAGCTCCAGCTGAGCCTCCTTGGACAGGGCCTCTAAAAGGGCTCCTTGTTAGGGTGATTGTTTTCAGCTGTCCCCCGGGGGCTGTTGGATGAGCCTCACCAGCTGGCCCTGGAGAGGGTGGGATGGGAGAGTGGGGTGTGTGGGGAGACCAGCCTGGAGCCTGGGCCCTCCCACCCCACTGCCTCCCCCCCACACACAGGGCCCCCCACCCAGCCGACTAAGCCCGTGGCACTTCCTCTCCCCGCCTGGCAGGCTGCCTGGGCCAGCCCCTTCTCTAAGGAAGCGCATTTCCTGCCTCCCCGGGCCAGGCTGGATGAGCTGGGAGCTCCCCACCGCTGCCGGTCATACCCCAGCCTCCATCCGCATCCCCAGGCCAGGACTGCTGCCACAACAGCCGCCATCCGCAGGAGCCCGGCACCCCTTCCCTGCTCACCCTTCGGCCAGCGACCCCCAGCCCGGCCCTGCACCCCTGTGCCCACTTCTCCTGACCCCTCGGCCGCCACCTCAGAAGGCTGGAGCAGGGACGCCGTCGCTCCGGCTGCCTGTTCCCCTTGGGTCCCTGTTCGCGCCCACGCCGGCCCCCACGCCCGCCCGCAGCCCTGCCCCTGGACACCGGATAAGGCCCAGCGTACAGAGCCCTTGGTGGACAGCATGGACCGCCGCACGCTGCCCCCGGTCGTCGCCCTGCTGCTGGCCGTCTGCAGCCTCAGGCCCACAAGTAGGTGTCTAGGGACCCCGGGGCCGGGGGGAGGGGGTGGTGGTGAGATGCAGCCCCAAGTGTCCCTGGCCTCTAACCTGGTCCTGACCTTATACCCAGTGGGGTTGTCCTAGGGGGTCTGGACAGCCCAATGTGGACACCATAGGGTGACCAGCCCTCCCGGTTTGATAAGACAAAGAACTTTCAGCCCTAACGGCCTCAAGCAAACGGGTGTGAGTTATTTGCCTCAGCCCCGGCCTCTGGCGTCTGCCTTCCTAGGCCTGTCCAGTTTCTCCCCAGGAAGCCCATGTCCTAGAGTGCTGTGCAGCCCTGGGAGGGTCTCCTGCCCTCTCTGGGCCTTAAGGTTCCCATCTGAGGAACCTGTGGGAAGGAGGGTGTGTGGATTCACAGTCAGCACTAGGGCTCTTGGTTCAAATCTCACATGGCTGCTTTCTGGCGGTGTGATGTTGAGGGATGGCCTTCGGGCCGCTGAGCAAAGCAGGGATGGAGACAGAATTTCTCTGGGCCTGTTGGGGGTCTGCATGCTTGTAGAGAGAGCTCGGAGCAGGCTGAGGATTCTACGTTGTTATTGCGGCTTTATGATCAGCTTTAAGTTCCTGCCTCTCACCTCCCCAGGGCCTATGAGCGGCCCCCAGAACATTCTTGAACTTAGCACTCTCTTTCTGCCTCTACTTACCCTCTGCTCCTCAAGATGCAACAAGGTGGGGACACTGGCCCAGATGAAGGGTTCTGCGGGGGAGGCTCAGCCTGGGGGCTATTCAGGGGGTCCTGGCTCTGCAGCCTTCTGACACTGACCAGAGAGGCTGTGAGGACCTAGGGACACCCAGACCTCCATCCACTCATGTGGCCACTCATGTGGGCCTTGCTGTGTCCGCCCCTCACCCACCTGAAGCCACAGGACAGCCCTATGGGCTCTCTTTCACCCACGGCACATCCAGAAACTCCCTAAAGGATCTGGGGTTGGCGGTGGGAAGAGAACAACCGCAGCCACCTCCTTACCTGATCCCACCTTGTGGCATTTTAAAGTCCCCAGTCCTTGGTCTCTAAACCCCTACTTCACGGCTCATAGGAAACTGTCACAGCCACTGAATAACCTAGCACAGATTTGACCCTAGACTTGTGGCTCCTAACCACGTGTAATAAGTATGCACCCCCCCGCCCCCATATAGCCCCTAGCAACCCTGCAAGATGGATGCCTTCATCTCCCCATTTTCCAGGAGAGGAAGTAGAGGCCGTGACCTGCCAAGTTCACACGGCTCAGACAGAAGCCTACCTGAGCTCCACGATAGGCCTCCAGGTCGCCCTGTCTTTCTCTCACCGCTCCCACGTTTCTAGCTTGATAACACTGTCCTCTCATCATCTGACAAAGATCCATGGAGATCTTCAGGGCCTGGTTTTCTAGGATGGAAGGCAGTGGTGTGCTGGCAAATAATGAACAATGGGGTGGAGGGCGCTGGGGATGGTGTTTGTTAATGTCCAGGGTGTGAATGTTCCTCTATGGTCGATTTCAAGCTACCAACTCAGCAAGCTTGCAGGTGGGATGCGGCAACCCCAGCACTTTGTCCGATATTTTTACCACATCGACGCAACAGACATTTGACCTCCAGAGCATAGATTATAGTAAAGCGGAGTAAAATAATTAGGAAGTGATGAGTTTGAATATTTATTACCATTTAAAAAATATTTCTTTTTAAGCTTATACAATTAAATTTTTTTTTCCAAAGATTTTATTTATTTGACAGACAGAAATCACAAGTAGGCAGAGAGAGAGGAGGAAGCAGGCTCCCTGCTGAGCAGAGAGCCCGATGCGGGGCTCGATCCCAGGACCCTGGGATCATGACCTGAGCCGAAGGCAGAGGCTTTAACCCACTGAGCCACCCAGGCGCCCCTACAATTAAATTTTTAATACAATTTAAATACAATTAAATTTGAGCCTGGGTGGCTCAATCATTGAGCATCTGCCTTCGGCTCAGGTCATGATCCAAGGGTCCTGGGATCGAGCCCTGCATCAGGTGCTCTACTCAGCGGGAAGCCTGCTTCTCCCTCTCCCACTCCCCCTGCTTGTGTTCCCTTTCTCACTGTGTCTCTCTGTCAAATAAAATAAAATCTTTAAAAAAATTTTTAAGTAGTCTCTTCGCCAAATGTGGGGCTTGAACATACAACCTTGAGGTCAAGAGTCTTATGCTCCACTGAGCCAGCCAGGCGCTCACAAATTTAATTTTTTTAAAGAGATGTTATTTATTTGTTAGTGAGATCATGAGCAGGTGAAGGGGCAGAGGGAGAGGGAGAAGCAGACTCCCTGCTGAGCAGGGAGCCCAACGTGGGGCTCAATCCCAGGACCCTGGGGTCCTGACCTGAGCCTAAGCAGATGCTTAACCTACTGAGCCACCCAGGCACCCCCCAAAATTTAATTTTTAATAGTGTTTGAGTTTAATAGCCAGTTGGAAAAACTAATAATTCATCTGCTCCTGGAAGTGGGTACCAGTACCCCAGTGATCATAGGGTTCAAGGACATTCCAAACCATCCAGCCCAATTCTTTGACAGTCTGGGAAACTGAGGCTCGTGGAGGGCAGCCTGTGTGGGACTCAGATCTCCACGCTGGGGGATGGGGTGGGAGTGACGCTCACATCCTCAAACAGGCCTGAGAAATGGGTCCCAAACAGGTCCAAGAATGTGTCCAGCCTTCTGGGAACGCAGTTTGGCAGAATCTCTCAAAACCCTAACTCGTATACGCCCTCAGCCTTCAGCCCTTTGGCGCTGCTTGTCCAACTCCGTAAAGGTTTGTATGGTTTATAGATGTCTGTAACAAAACCCCACCTGGAGACCGCCCTAATGTCCATCAGCCTGGGCCCTAGCAAATGAATCTGTATTCAGTGACATACGATGCAGCCGAAACCAAGAAAAAGCTGAATTTGTGTCTCTTCTGCTGTGGACCGATGTCTGGGACCCGGCCTTGGTCGCTCCAACAACAGTGACTCCATTCCTGTCAGAATAAAATAGTAACCGGGCACAGGTATACATGGGGACAATCCCGACGTCCCTGTTCTCCAGCACCAGCTTTCTCTAGGGAATTCTCTCTAAAAGTGTCTCTAAGGGGCACCTGGGTGGCTCAGTGGGTTAAAGCCTCTGCCTTTAGGCTCAGGTCATGATCCCAGGGTCCTGGGATCGAGCCCCGCATCGGGTTCTCTGCTCAGCGGGGAGCCTGCTTCCTCCTCTCTCTTCCTGCCTGCCTCTCTGCCTACTTGTGATCTCCGTCTGTCAAATAAATAAAATCTTTAAAAGTGTCCCTAAGACACTTTTTTTGCCACGTTGGAATGCTTTTTTTCTCTTTTAAGGACAAACATGTAGATTTTTAAAGAGCAATTTAATTATGTAGTCACTTCAGTCTACTCCTCAAAGGAAACCTCTAAGAAGGGGAAAAAAATCACTTCCCAAGTTCCTTCATTAATATCGGCATTGTTAGGTGGGTTGCCTACTAGTTTTTGTCCAGCTCTTTTTTTTTTTTTTTAAAGATTTTACTTATTTATTTGTCAGAGAGAAAGCATAAGCAGGGGGAGCAGCAGACTCCTCACTGAGCAGGGAGCCCGATGTGGAACTTGATCCCAGGACCGTGGGATCAAGACCTGAGCCAAGGGCAGACGCCCAGTTGACTGAGGTGTCCCTTTTATCTAGCTCTTGAAGGTAGTTTTAAGGAAGATGGATCAACATTTGGGAGTCTTGAGCACCCTTCTTATGACCCAGAAGGTTTCTATGTTGTCATGTAGACCCCATAACTGTCCCTTTGTGGTTCCAGAATATTCTTTCCCTTGGATGTGCCATTCTGTCGTTTGTCTAACGAATACCTTATTGTTGAATATTTAGGTGATTCCCCCATTGAAGCTAGTTATAAATACCACCACCGTGCACGTTTTTGGTACATGCACCTCTTCCTGTATTTTGGAGCATTTCACTTGGACGGAGTCCCAGAAGGCGGGGGTTCTGGGATTTGAGGCCCGTGTTGGGTGGCTGGGATCAAAGTGTAAGAAGCCTTTGCTGGAAGATGGGGCAGAGGCAGGACTTGGAACCTAGTGCTGCCCACCACCTGTGTGGGGATCTGGGCCTCTCCAGACAGGGGGCAAGTGACACGGGACAGAGCCCACAGATACCCATCTCTTAGAGCCTGCATTTCAGGGCAGCTTCCCATTTGCCGGGAGATAAAAGAGGAACTGTGTAAGCCAGGAGCAGATGTGTCCCTGGGGACAGTGGGGACATGACTGTTGAGACTCTGTCTCATCTCAGCCAGATGGAGAGTGACACTAAGCCCCAGCTCTAGCCCCAGCTCTGGACCATCCTCCAGGGCTGAGCTGACTTCATACCTGGGACAGGGATGGGGGTGAAGAGACAAACATCCCTGCTGACATTGACCCAGCCCCCACTCTCGGCCCCACCCCGCTCTAGACCCTATGTGTACCATCAGACTTCACCTTCACAAAAGCCCAGGGATGCAGACACTCCTGTCTCCCCCACCTCACAGCTGAGGAGACTGGGGCACAAGCAGGTGAAGGAATTCTCCCAAATAACAGCCCAGGAATGAGCAGCTGGGGCTTGAGGGCAGATGAGGTTTGGTCCCCTTCTTGCCCCAACACTGGTCCTCCCAGCTAGAGTGCCACTGGATCAGTCCCGACGAGAAGACTTTCACAACAAGGCTTCAAAGGTTGACCAGAAATTGACCAAGAGGTCGAGGAAAGGAAGACCATTGGTCTGGGAGAGAGCAGGGCAGCTGCAGGGAATGAGGTGTGTTTGGAGGAAGAGCTTACTTCTCCTGAGTGGGTGTAAGTTCTCATGAGAGCAGTTGCCAGTCCTGAGCCGCCTCCTGCATCATGAGCCTGCGGAGTCCTGCCCCTGTGTCATCGGACCAACTTTCACAACAACTCAATGAGGAAGCTGTTGTGATCGCCATCATCCCCATTGTATGGATAATAACACTGAGGCTCGGAAAGGAAGCTGAAAGCTGACAGAATCAGGATCTGAACCTTGGCATCCATCAGATCACTGCACTATCTTTTTTTTAAGATTTATTTATTTGAGGCAGAAAGAGAGCACATGAGCAGGGGCAGAGGGAGAGGGAGAAGCAGACTCCCCGCTGAGCAGGGAGCCCGATGTGGGGTTCTATCCCGGGACCCTGGGATCACAACCTGAGCGGATGGCAGATGCTTAACCGGCTGAGCCACCCAGATGCCCCAGATCCCTGCACTTTTTAATCCCATGTTAGGTGGTGGAGCATGGGTTTGACCCTGTGGGCACTGAGGAGCCACAAGGAAGACCGGAGAAGGGAGCCTTGAGGGCTCTCTGTAGGGGCACTGAGCTGGAAGCTGGGACATCTGGGAGGCTCTATGGGGACCCTGAAAGGAGCATGGATGGATGGGTGGGTGGATGGAGAGCTGGGTGATTGAAGAAAAGAAAAAAAAAAACAAAACAGAAAAAGCCTGTGGAAAGGCTCTGCCCTGGAATTAGGAAGTAATTAGAGCCACTGTGTTCAGAACGCTTACTGGGTACCAGGCAGACACACAGCTACGTGCCAGAGCCAGATTGCCTGGCAGCAAATACAGACCCTAACTCATAATAGCTGGGCGACCTTGGGCAAATTCTTGTACCTCACGGATCTTGTCTCCCCAGGCATCAAATGGTTACAAGAGCAGTACCCACCTGTAGGGCTGCTGCAAGAACCAAATGAATGAACTCATGTCAATCCTCAAAACAGTAACTGGCTCTCAGTAAACATGATGGAAGCTGTTTTGCAAATGGGGAAACTGAGGCTCAGAGAAGTTAGACTTTTGTTGAAGATGACCATTGTTTTGAGGGGTAGAGCTGGGATTTGACCCAGGTCATCTGTCTCTGGAGTTGCTTGACCATTATTCCCTGTGGCCTTTAAAGGTGCTGGGGTGGCCAGGTGGAAAGCTCTGAGGTGGTCCTATGCTCCTGGGTGGGGGTGGAGGAGGAAGAGGACAGAGGTGGGGAGGTAGCTCCTAGGTCTCTCATTCGGGGCTGGGTCACCCAGGCCCCTAGCGGCGCCTCCTCCAACCCAGGTCCCGAGAGGCCCTAGTGTTTCCCTTGGTGCCAGGGGATTGTTTTCAGCTCTGTCTGGGCCCGCCTCCGGCTCCGGGAGACAGGCCCGGGCGTCATACTCCCTCCTGTCTCCCCATTCTCGTCTGCGGGGTGGGGGCAGCCAGGATTCGAAAAGGCCCCAAAATAAATGGACCTCTTATCTGATCTCCCAGCCTGGCCTGTTATCTGATCATTACATAATGGCCAGGCCCGTGGCCTCTCCCACTGACGGCATGGAGGAGGTGGCCCCCCGGCGGCCCAGGCAATCCAGGAGGAACTGGGGTTCCTGGAAGTCTGGGGAGGGGGCAGGGAAAGTCCGAAGGAAAGGAGGAAGGCACTGTGCTAATTTGTAGGCCAGACCCTGGGTCATGTGGAGAGAAGGGGGTCTGAGGCTCAGCCTGGTCAGCCGTGCACTATGTGACTCTGGCCCATCCCACCTCTCCGGGCCTCAGTCTCCCCATCTGTGTAGGAAGGGTTTGGACCAGCTAGCAGCCAAGAAATCTGTGTTCGCTGATAGGGAAAGGGAGAGAGAAGGTGGGGAAGCACTGAGGGGCTTAGTGAGTCACCAGGGATAGGGACAACGGGAGATGGTGTCAGCCCTTGCATCTGCTGGGGTGAGGGGGTCTACTGGCCTGGGACACCAGTGACCTCCAAGCCATAGGTCCCTCACCTGCAGATCGCCCCATCCTACCACTTCACCCCTACTCCCCTAAGACAGTCCATTCTTCTCCAGGGACTGAAGTCAATCAAATAATTGTAACCCAAAGAACCGCCATACACCATACGATTCTTGTGGAATCCTCCCAACAAGCTCCGAGGGGTTTGTGGGTGCTGTCCTCTCACAGATGAGGAAACTGGAGCCCAAAGGGGGAAAACCGTTCACCAAAGCCACATAGCTAGTAAGTGCGGGCCTGAGATTCAAAACCAGGTCGGCCTCCCTCCAGGGACCCTGCTTTGAATCAAATGCCATAGGACACTCGCACTGTGAGCCTTGCACACAGGACAAGACCAGGACTACAAGGCCTGGAGTCGCCAAACACCCTTGTCTTGAACTTATCCCTCCCAAGGTGCTGCTGGCGGGTAGCGTGGCCGAGGCCAGGGACGGCCATCTTAAGTCCTTCTCTGACCTCTGGGGGTCCTGAGCCCAGCAAAGCTGGTTTAGGAGAAAGACGGGCTCCAAAGCCTGGGATTCAGAAGAAGCCTCCCTACCCCCTCTTCTGAGCTGGCGACGGCTGGACGTGCTGCCAGCCCCTCCGCGCCCATCTTTGATCTCCAAGAAAACAGGAAGTGAGCGCGACAAGATGGAGACACAAACTTCCAGTCTCCCCTTCTCTGTCCTCCTTCCCTCCTCCGGAGCGCCCCCCCCCCCTTCCTCGGCACATTCCTTAGGACGAGGTGTAGGGGCCTCATTTCCTCTTCCTCCTCTGCCGGGTCAGGGTGAAATTCCATTCCCTTCCCTCAGGACCCGTGTTTCCAGGCAGCCCAGGAGCAGGCTCCTGTGGCCCAGGCCTCCTCCCATAGCCGCCCTCTGAACCCAGGCCACCCTTCTGGCTCCCTCCCTCCCTTAGGGCCTGGCGACTCTTAATCCTCCTTGGCCCCATTCCTCTCCTGATCTTAGCTCTCCTCTTGTCTCCCTTGGGAGAGAACTGGCCAGAGGCTTGGGTGTGTACACCTGTGAGCCCAGCCCCACGCTAGGGCTGCTGGATGTAGCAAATAAAAATATAGAATATCTGGGGCGCCTGGGTGCCTCAGTGGGTTAAAGCCTCTGCCTTCAGCTCAGGTCGTGATCCTGGGGTCCTGGGATGGAGCCCGCATCGGGCTCTCTGCTCCGTGGGGAGCCTGCTTCCTCCTCTCTCTCTGCCTGCCTCTCTGCCTACTTGTGATCTCTGTCTGTCAAGTAAATAAAATCTTTGAAAAAAAAGTATAGGATACCCCCATTCAATTTGAGTGCCAGATAAACAATGAAAAAAAATTCAGTATAAATATGTCCCATGTGATAGTCAGGATATACTTACACTTTAAAAAATTAATCACTCTTTTATTTATTCAAATTTAACTGGGTATCCTGCATTTTATCTATCAACTCTGCCCCTAGTTGCACCGTGACCTCGGGTGAGAGACTTTTCCTTCTTGAGCCTTAGTTTCTCTGTCTGTGGAATGGCAGAATGATATCTGCCTTGTAGGGTAGCTGTGGGATGCAGAAAGCCCTAAGCCAGTGCCAAGTGCTAGGCGTTCAGAACGTGGGAGTGATTGTCACTACCTTATTCTCACCTGGGGCTCTCTCTGGCTGTGTTTCCCCAACAGGTCTCGCAGAAACAGTCCACTGTGACCTACAGCCTGTGGATGCCAAGGTGACATATGTTACAAGTCAAGTTTCTAAGGGCTGCGTGGCTCAGGTCCCCAATGCCACCCTTGAAGTTCACGTTCTCTTCCTGGAATCCTCAAGGGTGAGTGCCTGGTGGCAGGGCTGGGGTTGGGGTCCTAGAGAAAGACCCAGGGACATTAAGATGAGGGGAGCCTCCCTTGTGGCTCTCCCTGGAGCAGCAGGCTGTGTCCTCACCAGGGCCACTGCCAGGAGGAAGACACGGGCATCTCACAGGGCCGGTAAGGGATGGCATTCCTGGGGCCAGCATCACGGAGGTCTTCTGGATGCCACAAGTCCCAGGTGGGAAGGGCTGGGTGGGGCCAGGGACAGAGTGGAGAAGAGCCAGGTGAGCAGTGGAACAGGCCAGGTGAGCGGTCACCTGTGCACCTGTCACAATAGGGGAGCTTGCTGCTTCTCGGAGGACTGAAGCCTCCCACGGGGCTCTCTCTCTGAGTCTGTTATTACCCCCACTTTTCAGAGGAGGAAACAGGCAGGCCTAGAGAGGTGAAGCCACATACCCAAGGCCAGAGTTCGCACTAGATTCTGGGAGACCCCAAGCTAGGCTGTCCCCAGGCTCCCCCAGCAGATCTGGGTTCTCGCAGCATCTGGCCTGCCGGAGCTGGTGGCCGTACCTGGCTCGTGTGGCCTCAGTTCCTGATAGCGATTCAGTGGTGTCAGCTCAGGAAGCTTGTGGCCAGGCTGCTCCTGAAACTGTTGAGTTGCCCTGCATTTGTGCGGCGATAAGAGGGTGCCCAGACCACCAATATCGAGGGGGGCCTGCTCCCCACCGCCCTGCCTGCCACCAGGACTGTGGGCCTCGATAATCCCCGAACTGAGATAGTGCCAGACACACGTTACATGGTTTCCAAAGCCATTGTAATTTTTTTCAAGTTTGGCAATGCTATGAGACATGAGATTGGCCTCCGTAAGCTCATTTCGTTTGTTCTGCTGACCAGGTCTCAGGGATCCCCCCACCCTAATCACTCAGCAACGGGCTAGAGTCTGAGAAAAGCCCCTGCCAAGTGCTCAGGTCTGGGGGAAATAGACGTGTAGAGAGCCAGCCAGGATCTGGGTGATGGGTGCTCTCTTGCGGAGCGGAGGGCAGGGGTAGTGCAGCTGCTGTGGGATTAGACAGGGCTTCCTGGAGGCAGCAATAGCACTCCTGGCCAAGAGGAGTGAAGGAGTTGGTAGGGAAGAGCTGAGGGCAGTGAACGCACAGACAGGTGAGCAGAATGTGGTTAGGGTCAATATGTGGTTCACAGTGGCAGGAGCTTACAAGGGCTGGGGAGATGCAAAGGCCCTGCCACTGTATTGAGTCTGGTCTCCTGGGGGCAGTAAGAGTCATTGGAGGATTTTTAGGGGCATGGGAGGATGCCAGTGTAACTCATATCATCCTAGAGCTCATGACAATGGACCCTCCCGTCACTCCCTACCTCCTCTGGGGGACTCAGTCCACGGAGCATCTGGCTTTCAACCGAAGAAGCCAGGCTGTGAGCCCTAGGCCTGCCAGGCCTGTCCGCTTGAGGGGGTGGTGGAGAGAGCTGGGATTCAGCAGACTGGGGCTCCAGCCTTGGGTACATTACGGCACCTCATATAGTGCCTGGCATGCAGAGGGGGCTCCTTCCCTCACTCTGCCACACAAACACAGTTCCTGAGCCCGGGGACTCCGTGAAGAATCACAGAGTATCAGAATCTTTCCCAGGGCGCCTGGCAGGTAGCAAATAGTCATTTGCTGACTGCGTGAGTGCAGGAATGCTCCGCTAGGTACCAACACAGGCCCTGGAGCCAGACGATTTGCACTGAGCTCTGCCTTCCCGCCTTACAGCAGCAGGACCTTGGGCCTCTTCTCTAGGCCTTGGTTTTCCACGGGAAATATGGGGACGATAATAATACCCCCCTTGCAGGGGGTTTGTAAGGATCCTGTGGGGTAGAACAGACAAATATTGGGGGGCAGGGCTGCCAACAACATCTTGTTGTTATCATATGTTATTATCTTTGGCCTCTGGGTCTCACCTGTAATACCCTCCTCCTTCCCCGCATGCTTCAGTTTCTAGAACATGTTCATGTCAGTCTGCTAATTTTGTTTTTTTATTTGACAGAGAGATCACAAGTAGGCAGAGAGGCAGGCAGAGAGAGAGAGGAGGGGAAGCAGGCTCCCCACCGAGCAGAGAGCCCGATGTGGGGCTCGATCCCAGGACCCCGAGACCATGACCAGAGCCATAGGCAGAGGCTCAACCCACTGAGCCACCCAGGCGCCCCCAGTCTGCTAATTTGATCCCCAAAGGTTACTGCGTCCAGGTAGCTAAGGCAGGGGTTGTGAATCTCTTTTCAGAGGGGACAGCTGAGGTCCAGCCGGACAGAGCTGGGCCTCCCCACCAGAGGCTCCTGGCCTCCCTGCTCCCGGACCCACAATCCCTGCAGACCCTGTGCTGTGACATGGGGAGTCGAGTCCACAGCCTGACAGTGGTCCCCGCCTCCCCATCAACAGTCCTTGCCAGCTGCCTGCTCAGTGCCCAGCCTGTGTTGGGCATTGGTGGTGTAGAGAGAAAGCAGCCCAACCTCTGTCTGCCCTTGAAGCACTCCCAAGCCGGGGGAGGCAGAGGTGGGCATCCGCAGCCCCGGTACTGAATGATAGCGTTGGCAATGGGGGGAACATGGGGCTGTGGAGGGAAAGGGGCATTAGTGAAAGGATCTCGGTGTCTAGCCAGACAGAGAGAGGTGAAGGGCATTCTGGGCAGAGGGCACTGCACAAGCAAAGGCCCAGGGACAGAAACAGGAGCTGGCAGCAGGCGCGTGGGCGGCAGCTGTCTCAGCAACAGCCCAAGCCCTCCCGACCTGGGGCTGCCGTCTTCAAACCCTGGCACACGGAGATGGCTTTCCCCTCCACCCCGTGTAGCCTTCAAACCCTCAGATTTCCTGTAGGTAGGCGGCAGAGGAGCTGTGGCCGCCAAGAGGCTCAGGGAAGAGAGGTCTGCATCAGACAGATGAGGGGCCCCTTGGCAGGGGCTCTATCTCGCCAGGTCCCCGAAGGGCAGGCCGGAGCCTGGATTCCAGGAGGGGGCCCAGGGTCACATCCTGACCCGCGGAGACAGGAAACCGGGCTGGTGTCTCAGCGATTCCCGTCAGACTGACTGCACGGATCTGCTGTCCTCCTCACAAACTCCAGGCCGCCGGGCCCGAGCTGGGGCAGCCGCTGACTCATCCCGCTTCTGGGCAAACCCGGGGAGCCAAGGACACCCCACCACCCCCCAGCAGATGCCGGGCTCTTGCACTGACTCATTCCTGACCAGAGGGGCGGGCAAGGCTGCTCGGGCAGAGAGGGAGAGCGGAAGGGGCCCGGGGCTCCCCGAGACCGTTCTAGGAGGCTGTGAGGGGCTGTGGAGGGCAGTGTCGCTCTCAGACCTAGGCAATGAGAGCCCCTGTTCGGGCCCCACAGTGGCCATTCTCTGACCCTCTTCCAGTTGCACCCCTGCCTGCACCCCCCCGGGTACCTGTAGGGCCAGAAGGACGTGCCCACCCAGAGCCTGCTCCTGTCCCCGTGTCCATGCTCTGGGTCCCTGGACTCCAGAACTCCCTGCCCATATGCGCCGAGCCTCCTCCCAGGGCTGCGTGGGGCTCTTTCTCGTCCCATCCTAGAGGGGGCACTGCATGGCTGGTAGAAGCTTCTCCAGACCCAAAGGGAGGGTGAGGTGACTATGTTTGGGGGGCGGGCTGGCAGAGCTGGGGCATTCCGGCTGGGTTGCCCACATCTGTATTCGTGAAGAGGAGGAGGCGAAAAGAAAGGAGGGTGGGCTGGGATCCGGGGGGGCTGCCATTCGTATTCTTATCCCAGGCCCTGCAGATACGAGGGGTCGGTTTGATGGCGGGGCACGGATCGGGGGGCCCAGCAGGCTGGGCGGGGATGGTGTCTGCTTTCTCACTGCTGTGTCCCCGGGTCCAGCTCAAGGTCAGTCTGGCAGTCGCTATTGGGTGGTTGGGTGGATGGATGGTTAATGGAAGGAAGGAAGGAGAAATACACATGCAGGTGAGCATTTGCTGAGTGACCTCACCACGGGGTCAGCGGTGGAACTCGCTGTACATCTCTGCCTGTGGAGGGGCGTCAGTCTTGTTCTCTGCCGAGCTCCTGGATAGAGTTGTGCCTACTTCCTGTGCAAAAGCCCCAGGCTGGGCCCCAGCACTGGTCCTCTCAGATTGGCAAATGAACAGGGGTGGGGGAGGAACACGGGCTGCCCAGGAGCCCTCTGCTGGGAAGAGCAGCACGCCTCTCCTGGGAGGTTCTGGAAGCCCACTCGGTGTCCACCTGGCTAGGGACCACGACTCTGGGATGCCAAACACGGGGACCCCAGGAGGCAGGATAAAAAGCAGGGGCCACACGATACTAGAACATCTCTGAGCCCACCTCCTCGCTACACAGATAGGGAGACGGAGGCCCAGAGAGGGGAATGCCACAGGGAGGCGTAGCTTCGACATGTCCCAGTTCTCCCTAACTGCGGCCCACCTTTAAGGCCAACCTCCCCAGCCCCCAGACCATGGCACACCTCTGGGTGAGTGAGCAAGGAGGGAATCGCAGGTCACGAGAGCCAATCTACTACCACGTGTTTCACTGGGCACGGACGCCCCACCTTGCGCGCAGCACCTTACTCGGTCCTCACAAGTCTACGAAGGGGGCCTGTTGTTCAGCCGATTTTCCAGACCAGGAAACTGAGGCCCAGAGAGGACCAGTGACTGCCCAGGGTCACAGGTTAATGACTGAGCCCACTTTTGAATTCAGGTCAGTCTGGCTTTGACCCCTTGCCCCTGCCATCCTGCCTGTATGTGTCCTCTGACTCGGCTGGGGTAGACGGAGGGACGGCTGGCTCCATTCTGGCCGGCTCCACTCTGGCCCTCGGAGGGTGGGGGCCGCAGGCAGCCCCAAGGCTCCGCTCCTAGAAGAATTGCTGGAAACAGCTTTCTATAAGTGGCTACTAGTGTTCAGGGCCTCCTCACCGAAATCCCCCCTTCCCGCCACCAACCGCTGGGCCAACAATGGCATCTGTGGGACACTGGCACGAAAATAGAAACTCGGTCTCCCGCCCACCCACTCAGGGAAGGGGCGGGGGTAGGCCTGAGCTGGCCCAGGTCGGAGCTGGGGGTGAGGGGCCGGCCCAGCCTGCCTGCCTCGGCTGGGCTCCCAGATTTCCCAGGGTGCCATTCAGAAGGTGGGGGGCGAGGCAGACCCCTTGCTTTGCCTCTGGGCTCTGGGCTGGGGGGTTGGGGGGTGGGAAGAGGGAAGTCAGTGTGTGTATGAGTGACTCTGATGATGAGTCAGGGCTAGAGGATGGAAATGTTTGCTGTGGAAACCAGACTGGGGTTTTCTGGTAACCAGCTGGACTCAGCCAGGTCCCGGAGCTCAGAGACCCCCTGAGGGGCCCAGCTTGCCCACTGTTCACTTGCTGTGTGTTCCCACCCCACGGCTGTCCCTCTCTGGGCCTCAGCCCCTAGCTCTACCAGGAGGGCCACGGTGACAACTGAGTGGTGAGTGAAGGGCTGAGTGTCGTGACAAAGATGCCCACAGAGTTCTAGTCTCCCAATACCCTCACCCTTGGCATGACCCGATGCTGACGTCCACTTCTCTTTTCTAACTTCCTTTATTGAGGGCGCCACCTGGTATCTGTTCCCAACTCCGTCCTACCAAGCGGGGAGACTGAGGTACAGAGGAGCAGGAACAGTCGCCGAGCAGCAGCTACCATGACCGTCCAACCACGGACGCTCACAGGGCTCTTCCCTGCCAGCTCCAAGGCTGTGGCCCCGGCCGCTCTGTCAACCGCGGAGCTCTGGGTCTGTGGACGCCCACCAAGGGGCAGAGGATGGGCCTCATCCACTGCAGCCTGTCAGCAGCGTCTCCAGACCTCAGGGCCCATTCCTTTGCTGCGTGCAGGGCCCCAGAGGTCACTTCCCTGGGTGACAGATGGGGCAGCACAGTGAGGAACTGTAAGGAAGCCCTGGAGAGCTGCCCAGAGGTCTGGGGACTGTGGGCTCCACTCTGGCACCTGACTTCGCCCCGGGGCAGATCCCTGGGTAGATTTCCTCCCGAGCCTCGAGCCTCGATTGCTGCATCTGTAAAATGGGACGATGCCTGACTCTGCCTCAGTGAAAACCCATGTAACACGCTCAGTACAGGGCCAGTCATGGATTAGGCTGAACCATGTGAAATGACTGATATTCAGTTGTTTTTTTCGACAGCTTTTATCCAGATAACATTCGCCCATTTCCAGTATACAACTGAATGGTTTTTTAGTAGATACACAGGGTTATGCAATCCTAGTTGATTGTTCAAGCTAACAGTGCACACGCAATCAGAGTAAGAACGCGGGGGCGGGGGGGGGGCAGGGATGGGCAGGTCTATTCTCAGAGATCCTCAGTGATTCACATTCTCAAGGATTCTGGCAGGTCAGAGGCACTGGGCCTTTCCCAACAGCCCCACAGTGGGTCTCCCTTTGCTCGGGTTAATTTCAAGTGGTCTGCTAATTACACTTCAATTTTTTAAAAAATTAATGAATTAAATAAGAACTTCAGATAATGATCATCATCCTGGAACAAAATGTCAGTTCTGACGTTTAGCTTTTATTTCATGTTTTACCGAAATCTATTAAATCCAGTATTTAATTTTTAAAGTGTTTAGAATGTGAGGGCACTTGAGTGGCTCTGGGTTAAGCCTCTGCCTTCCGCTCAGGTCCTAATCCCAGGGTCCTGGGATTGAGCCCCATGTTAGGCTCCCTGCTCAGTAGGGAATCTGCTTCTCCTCCCTCTGCTCTTGTGCTCTCTCTCACTCTTTCACTCTCAAATAAATAAAATCTTTAAAAAGTAGGTTTAGGGGAGCCTGGGTGGCTCAGTGGGTTAAAGCCTTTGCCTTCGGCTCAGGTCATGATCCCAGGGTTCTGGGATCGAGCCCCGCATCGGGCTCTCTGCTCAGCAGGGAGCCTGCTTCCCCCTCTCTCTGCCTGGTGCTCTGCCTACTTGTGATCTCTGTCTGTCATATAAATAAATAAAAATCTTTAAAAAAAAAAAGTAGGTTTAGAAAGGTATTACATTTTTAAAATATTTATGTGACCTTTACACCCAACACGGGACTCGAACTCACAGCCCTAAGATCTAGAGTCGTATGCTCCTCTGGCTGAATGGCCAAATACCGCTAGAATACATACATTTTGAAAAAATTGACTAAAAAAGATATTTTGAAAACCAAAAGGTTATAAACCCATTAGAAAACACTAATCAAAAATGTGAACTTATAAAATATAAATTTGAAACCTCTATTATCGTGCTATAAACTCGCATAAGAATAGTGATCCACAGGCAATGTCAATAGCTCACTAAAATGAAACAGTTACTTGTAAACCATTGAAAATGAAATCATGTTATTTGCTCTTTTGTTTTAAAGAGCAAAGTTACAAACAAAGAGTGACTATGGTGTCATTATTGACTAACGGAAATATTTCTGGGCAGATTTTTCCAAGGGTTGAAATGCACTGTCGGGCTCTGTGACATCAGCTGGGGAAACGGCCGGGAGATAATTGGAAGTGGAATCTAAAACTTTCCACTGATGTCTTTGTCTTGGAATACCTCTCTCCTTTTTGATAAGCACAAGGAGATTTGGGGGGTCAGGTTTCATCTCTGTTGGAGAGGCCGCCAGCTCCAGAGAGCGGCTGGAATTAATTTCTCAGTGGAGTGTTTCCATCGATCATTGTACTCCTGAGTCAGCGGCCGGTCTCCTGAGGCCTATCCGGGCCCGTTCACTGGTTCAGAAAGTCTTTGAGCAGATCTGAGGTCCTGTTCTTTTCTTTCTTTTTTTTTTTCTTCTCCTCTCCTCTTTCCTCTTCCTTTCCTTTCCTTTCCTTCCTTCCTTTCTTCCTCCTTCCTTCTTTCCTCCCTCCCTTTCTTTCTTTTTTTTTTTTTTAAAGATTTTATTTATTTATTTGACAGAGAGAAATCACAAGTAGGCAGAGAGGCAGGCAGAGAGAGAGGAGGAAGGAGGGTCCCCGCTGAGCAGGGAGCCCGATGCGGGACTCAATCCCAGGACCCCGAGATCATGACCTGAGCCGAAGGCAGAGGCTTAACCCACTGAGCCACCCAGGCGCCCCCTCCCTTTCTTTCTATTTCCTTCTTTCTTTTCTTTTATTTCTTTTCTTTTTCTTCCTTCCTTCCTTCCTCTCTGTCTTTCTTTCTTTCTTGGGGCTCCTAGCTGGCTTAGTTGGTTAAACGTCCTTTCTCTGTTTCTCAAATAAATAAAAGCTTTAAAAAATTATTTATTTGAGAGCACAGCGGAAGCCTCAGAGGGAAAGGGAGAGGGATAGAGACTCTCAAGCCAGACTCCATGCAGAGCACAGAGCCTGACACAGGGCTCAAAGCCACGACCCTGAGATCATGACCTGAGCAGAAACCAGGACTTGGACACTTAACAGACCACAGCATCTGGGCACCTCTGAGGTTGTTCTTTCAAAAGAAGTTTTGCCTTGGGGATCGCTCTGTCCTTTTCCTTCTTGGGAATAAGGAGGTGTAGAAAAATGTGGAGCCTTATGGTTAAAACGGAGGCCTCCCCGGTCTGTATCCTAGCTGTGCACATATTTGCTGTGCGATCTTGGGCAAATGACTTCACCTCTCTGTGTCTCCTTTTCTCATCCATTAAGTGAGAATAATGGTGCCTACGTCTTAAGGTTGTGAGGATGAAATGAGTCAATACATAAAAACCCTTGGGACAGTCCTGAAACCCAGTGAGCACTATGCAGGTGTTAGACTTTATTATTACCGTGGCTGGGATTGTTGTTGTGAAGGTATTCTAAGTGCACACAGCACGATCAATTAACATTTTTCATGCAGTAGGTACCCCTCAGGACATAGTGATTTCAAGTTTACAGTCTTATAGCAAAATGATGGTACTATATCAACAAAAATATGGGCATTTTAGTACTTTAAACTAGGAAGGCAAACAGGAATATAGGAAACTGGGAAGACGTTGTTGCCTCGATCCTGCTGCCTAAGAACAGAGAAAGGGCACAGGGTACTGTCCAAGTCACGCAGATGGTCCCAGGCCTTTTATGCAGTGGGCACGCCACAGAAACAGGAAACTTTGATCTACTGTTGGATAAAGTTCAGGCTTCTTGCAATTTTCAAAAAATCTCTGGATTTGATGAAACCAATCACCTGTACCTGGCCGATATTTTTTGAGCTTCTCCCGATGACCAGGCACAGTGCTGGGCCCTGGGGGGCCGGGGCAGCCCGGTGGGGCAGGGAGAGTGGAGAGGAAGCTGCTGAGGAGTGAGTCTTCACGACTGATCTGGGTGGCACAATCTGTGCAGGTCTGACTGGTCCCTGTCTGTGTGTCACTCTCCTGTCCCCACCCTAGGATCTGTCGGAGCTGGAGCTGACTGTCCAGAAGTCCAACCAAAATGGCACTCAGCCCCGAGAGGTGCTTCTGGTCCTCGGTGCAAACAAGAACATTCTGTTGCGGTTGCAAGCCCCAGGGATCCCTCTCAACCTGGCCTTCGTGAGTGTGTTACCCCTGACCATGGGCTGAGGCTCTGACCATGGGAGGCCCCTGCTGTCTGTCTCTGTGGGCCAGGCTCTCCTGCCCCAGCCACCCTGCCTCTCTTTTTCATTCTGCCATCATTCACTCTGACCTTATTCACCCTGCCTGGTGAACCCCATGGGGCCCTGCCTGAGAGAACCCCGAAGGCAGCAGAGTCTGGAGCAAAGACACCAAACCCAGATGTGGGAGTCAGGTTGAAGGGCAACCCTGGCTGAAGCCAGTCCTCTTGCCTAACTGGTCTTCCCATCTGCCCAGTGGCAGAAGTGGCTCCAGTGACCTCCCATAACGTAATCTGGTCACTGTCTTTGGAAAAGTTACAAGATATGTTTGAAAATATTTAAGTACACAGGAAGAGGAAAACTAACAAGGTATTAATAGTAGTTATGGTGGGGAAACGGGATTGGGAGAGACATTTATTTATTTGTGCTTCACACTTTGTGGAATTTGTGAGATTTGCTCTAATGAACATGGTCTACATTGGAGAAAAAATATTTTGCAAAAATTCCAGTTTTAAGTGTCAGGCATGTCCGCCAGAGAGAGGAGGTCAATGGGCTGGGACCCACAGCAAGGGAGGGGTCCGGGCTGGAGGAGGTGGGGTGGCCTGTGCGCACTGCCTCCCCCGCTGGAAGGCCCTGGGAGGTGGTCCCAGATGCGAGCAGCTGCTGTTTACAGCCAGAGAAAGCAGAGGCCAGGGGTGGGGGCCGACAGCAAAGATAATAAGGGGGAGAGAAACACAAAGAAAAGTAGAACTAAGAAGAGCCGGCCTGTTGTGGGAGGGTTAGGCAGACAGACAGACAGACAGACAGAGGAGGAGGGGAGCTGGGAACCGAACACAGACCTAGATCCAGGGCTGCCTGGGAGACAGGCCCAGAGACAGAGGTTGGGGGTGGGGTGAGGAATCCAGGCTCACAGCAGGCACCGCGGAGACAGACAGGGCCAGCATGAAAGCCCAGGGATGCCCGGAAGCCAGGCAGGAGGGCAGAACTGGACCGGCCCCAAGTGGCAGTTCCCTCAGTTCCCAGTGGAGTAAATCGAGGCCCTGTGGAGAGCCAAGGCTCCTTCTCCCCCTTAACTTCCCCTTCCCGTTCCTGGGCCCTACAGGCAAGGATCTGAGCCTGGGGCGGTGGGGGGTTGGGGGGGATGACGCAGGGAACATGAAACGCACCCGCAGGGCAGGAAGGTCGCAGCAGCTGCTGGCTCCAGCCTGGGCCAGGCCTTCCTCCCTGAGCTAAGAATACTCAGGGGTGGGGGAGGGGGTACTGTTGGAGTGGGAGGGGGGCGGCTATAGCTACCTGAAAGGGGGCAGGGACTCCACCAGAGGGGCCCCAGTCGGGTGTGGAGCTTGGATCTGTGTCTGACCCAGCACGTGTGACAGACAAATGCCTCACCCTTCATCCCTGTTACAGCCCCATTTTACAGATGATGACCCTGAGAGTCGCGCTGGGTAAAGGTCCCTAACCTCCTCCCCGCTCTAAAGCACTGCCCCAGGCCTTCTGTCTCGGGGTCTGAGCTCCTCACCCAGGTGCTCACCACTTTGCCCCCTTATTTAAATCCTGCTCCATTCTAGGCGGACCTTTCTATGGTATCTGCCTACTGCCACGGCCAGGCAGTCCCCCTTAGCATCTAGCCTGAAGCCCTTAGGCTGCTGTTGCTTGAGAGCAATGCCCCTGGCTTGGAAGATGGAATGCAAGGGAGTCTGGGGCCCCAACATCTTCCTCTGAATCCTTTGGCTTCTGCAGAATACCTCTTCCAGGAAGTCCTCCCTGTTTCCTTCCGCAGGCCCACCAGGGTCCCCCCAGAGCAGAGGCAGTGAGGTTCCAGAACCACCCACGTTCCCCTCCCTGTCCATCCGGACACCTGTCTTGTTCCCTCCTATTCAATAACATCCTCTGTCTTCTGTTGTTCCAAGTGACCTGATGCATGACTCGTTTCTGGATGCTAAGATCCCCCAGGGCAGGGACAATCCCCATTAGTCTTTCGTTCATTCATTTATTCATCTGTTTCTGCTTTCCTTCCTTCCTTCCTCCCTTGTGTAGGGAGCACCCGCGGTGTGCTAGGTCTGGGTAAAGCTGACGTGTCAGGAAAGTCAAGTGTTTCTCAGTGCCCACTCTGTGTCCAGCACCACGCGGGGATGGGCAGGGCAGATGCTGTGCCCCACAGACCCCAGCCACGTGATGTCCCACGTGTGGGTTGTATCAGTAAGACTGTGGCGGGGTGGGGAGGTGATGTTCGGACGGTGGGACAAACAAGGATATGTCTCTGTCCTGCACCAGGTACGGAAGGGCGATGACACAGATCTGGCTCTGGGCGGGAGGCTGATGAGGGGGCTCTGGGCTGCCTCCAGACCCGTCAGCCTCAGCATTCTCAGCCCTGCCTCCTCCCCTCAGCCAACTGGCTGCCTCCCTAAATTACCTCCCAACCTCCTGAACGGGACAGAGGGGGCTCGGGCCCAGGAGCAGCACCCTGAGCCTTCTTGTGTCTTCCCAGAACCCCACACTGATCTTCCAAGGGCACCCAGGAGTCAACGCCACACAGCTGCCCCCCTTTACCACCCAGAACCAGTTTCTCGACTGGGCAAAAACGAAGGGCCCCATCGTCTCTGTTGCTGAGCTGAACGACCCTCAGCGCGTCCTCCTCCGCCTGGACCAAGGTCAGCTTCTCTTGTAGCCTCTATGGACTCAGGTCTCCGCTCTGGAGACATGTGAATTCCTCTGGCCCATTTCTCAGATGTGTACACTAAGGCTCCAAAATGGGATGTGATTTGCCTCAGGTCACATATAACAAGTCAGTGCTCTATCGGGACAATAATTTTTGCTCTAGGAAGCCGCACTTTTATTTATTGTGAACCTACCATGTGCTCAGTCCTGTGCTAGGCATTTGGGGACTCTGCACAGACAGACCCAGATCCTGCCGTCCTGGAGCCAACACCAGTGAGGAGACAGCAGTAAATATGTACGCAGACGAATAAGTTCCATAATTTCATAATAATTGAATAATTATAATTCCATATAATGATTCCAAAATAATTCCATAATTTCAAAAATCCCATAATTTCTGGTCATGGCCAATTTCATAGGAAGGAGGAAAATTGAGGTGATGTTCTGGTGGCCGCAGGGCTGCACCCCCAACACGTGCCATGGGTTCGTGCCTTTATTAACCCTGGGTCCACAGATGAGCTAATGGGCGGGAGCTTGCCTCCAGACACTTGACGTAAGTGGTGGAAGGGAGATTTGAGTTCAGGTCCTCCCAGGCACCCTACTTCTTTGCTGTTCCATCCCGTACCCCCCTTTTACTGTGGGTTTGAGCAGGCCTCTGTATTAGTGCCCAGCTTTTCAGGGAGGGAACTGAGGTGTGCTTATCCCCACAGCCCCGAGGGCACCATCCTCCTGCAATCTGGAACCCCTCATGGACATGGGCCACACTCTGGACTGGAGCCCGCTCACCCCCACCTCTGTCCGGGGCTGCCGCTTGGAAGGTGTGCCTGGCCACAAGGAAGCGCACATCGTGAAGGTCCTTCCAGGCACCGAGGCCCGGTAAGGGTGTCCCCTCATCCCTCTCCACCCCCCATCCAGCACTCATCAAGCCCTGCCCATCCCTGGCTGGGTAAGCTGTTGTCGCTCACTTTAGCTCTGGGGTCCTGCCACTGTGGGCCCCGCCCTGCCCACTTCCATGCCCCTCCCCCGGCCTACAGTGATCAAGTCAGCTGCTGCCCACTTGACCCCAGGTCTGGTCCCCTCCTGACCAGTCTCCATCAGGCCCCGCCCAATCCCATGTCCCTGCCCCACACTGACTCCGGGGTCTGTTTCCCCGCAGGCCCCGGACGGTGACCGTGAAGGTGGAGCTGCGTTGTGCTTCAGGGGATCCCGACGCTGTGCTTATCCTGCAAGGTCCACCCTATGTATCCTGGCTCATCGACGCCAACCACAACATGCAGATCTGGGTGAGTCTTACTCCGCGACCCAGACAGCCCTGCGCAGGCCTGGCCAAGGCTCTCCAGAGAGAAAACCCCAACTCCCTACATGAGCACCCCAGCCCTGAGCCCTTCCACATCTGCCCCCTTCCTCTCTGTGCCAGCTGTTCTTCCTTCAGACCTTCATCCAGATGGTACCTCCTCCAGGAAGCCTTCCATCATCCCCTAGGAAGGCCCCTACCCTAGCCCACAGGGTCAGGGGACATTCCTGGAGAAGGGAACCCCAAGCTGATTTGAAGGACAAACAGAAACCAGTAGATGAGGGGAGGTGGCCCAGGGGAAGAAACAGTAGGAGCAAAGGAGTGAGTGGCGCTGAGGCCTGGCATAACCCCGGCTGGCCAGCGGTGCCCCTGCCAGGCTGTGTGCCCCCTGACTGTGTCTGTGGCTCCCTGCTCTGTCATTAGACCACTGGTGAATACTCCTTCAAGATCTTTCCGGAGGAGAACATCCGTGGCTTCCCGCTCCCGGATACACCCCAAGGGCTGCTGGGGGAGGCCTGGAGACTCAACGCGAGCATGGTAGCGTCCTTTGTGGAGCTCCCTCTGGCCAGTGTCATCTCACTGCAGTCCCACAGCTGCGGTGAGCACCCTCTTCCCTTCCTTTGCCCTCTCCTGGGATCAGTGGCGGTGGCACCACTGTGAGCAGGGCACTTGCGTCAGCCGCCAGAAGCCCCGGCTTCCCCATCTGCAGGCGAGGACCGTGAAAGTAGCTAGTTAGGGAAGCACTGGGGGCCTGGTGCCCAGGGAGCACTCAGTGACTTGCCTGCTGTGACTCTGCTGCCCCGCAGGTGGTGCGCTGCAGACCTCTCCCCCACCCATCTCGACCACCCCTCCCAAGGAGAGCTGCAACCAGGAGCTGCTCCTGTCCCTGATCCAGCCCAAGTGCTCCGAAGACGTCATGACTGTGGTGCTCAAGAAAGATCTCATCTCGGTAAGGGAACCCCTGGGACCGTGGGTAGGCAGTCCTTCCTTTAGGCCAAGAGTCTGGGGGTCCTGACCCAGGCAGGGAGACAAATCTCATCCCTCCGCAAGCCTCAGTTTTTCCACTTGTGAAATGGGCTTGATGATGGACCTGCCATGCAGGGAAGAATTAAATAAGTTCTGACACAGGGACCCTGATGTGGTGCACTATAAGGGCTCAGTAAACAGGTATAATCGTCATTAATGAATCCTAAGTGCAGGCTGAGCCGGGCGGGCACTTAAAAGTGTATCTATACAGTATGATCTCCGCCTA
This sequence comes from Mellivora capensis, assembly GCA_004024625.1. NCBI lineage: Eukaryota > Metazoa > Chordata > Mammalia > Carnivora > Mustelidae > Mellivora > Mellivora capensis. The sequence continues at coordinate 119,632 of PISX010002121.1, forward strand.
AGAATAACACGGGATTTTTTTACATATGAAAAATTAGAAAAGAAAATCTCAACCTTCCTGCCCAAAGACGGTGGCTACCAACATTTTGGTGTTTCTTTCTGGTGTTTGTGTATTTCGTATAGTGTCATCTCCCATGCACTTGTCTGTCTCCCACTATCTTCACTTACTGTGTTTTTAGAACTTTGACATATGTACTTAGTGTCGCTTTAATAAGCACAAATTATTCCATCATATTGACATACCATAATTAACTCCTCCTTTGTTAGACACTGAGGTTGCTTCCAATTATGCAACCTTATAAATACGCAGAAAAGATCACCATGCATTCTTTGTGTAGGATTGTTTTCTTAGGCTAGATTTCTACATTAGTGAGATAGGCTGCAAGTTTTCATATACATTGCCAACCCACTTTCCAAAAGATGATTCCAATTTTCACTGCCAATTTAGGAGAGCACTTTGACTCTCTCTCTCCAGACTATTATTTTCATTAAAAAAAAAAAAAAAAAATCCTTTGCTAGGGCGCCTGGCTGGCTTAGTGGGTGGAGTGTGAGACTCTTGATTTTGGGATCATGAGTTCAAGCCCCACATTGGGTGCAAAGCTTGCTTAAAAAATAAAAGTAAAATAGAATTTTAAAAATTTCTTTTAAAAATTTTCGGGCGCCTGGGTGGCTCAGTTGGTTGAGCAACTGCCTTTGGCTCGGGTCATGATCCCGGACTTCCAGGATCGAGTCCCGCATCGGGCTCCCAGCTCCTTGGGGAGTCTGCTTCTCCCTCTGACCTTCTCTCTCATGCTCTCTCTCACTCATTCTCTCCCAAATAAATAAATTAAAATCTTTTTAAAAAAAGAAAAAAAAATTATTTAAAAATTTTTTTTGCCAAGATTAGAGGTGGGACATAGTGTTCTTGTTTTAATTTATAATTCTTTGATTAGTAGTGAATGTGGGCATGACCCCATGTGACTTATAGTAACCTAAGGCTCTTTATCAATGTGGCTCAGTATTTTTCTTGATTTTTATAAGCATTTTACATTAAGAAAAAAAAAAAAAGCTGGGGACCCTCTGTCCACCATTCTTATTTGAAATAATTTTTTTGTTATAGTTTCTAAATTTTGTGTTTGGGGACATTTTAAAACATTGGGCCATCCTAGCTGCCCACCTTCTCCCGTGTGATTTCTTTTGGCCTGAGGCCGGAAATCTCAGCCAGAGCCTGGACAAACCACCCATGATGTCAGGGATCTTTAGAATGATACTTAATTTGTCATTCTAAAATGCACTCCAAAGTTAAGTGCATGTGGGCGTTTTGGGGGGTGTGGGGTACAGGGGTGATATGGAGTGACACCTGTCTGCTACCCATCTCTTACCAACCCCCCACCTCCATCTGGCCCAGCAGGTTCCAGGAGGTGTAGGAATTAGTGCAGGGACAGCACTGGTTGGCATGTTTGCCGCCCAGTCCAAATTTAAAAAAAAAAAAAAAATCTGCCCATTTTCTCTGAGTACAGCATCCATATAGAAGAAAATACAAAGGAAAAGGTCTGAACAGAATTGCCCCAACATGGAACATTCTGCCCTCTCATTGACTTAAGAAATGTGGTCAGTATGCCGAGTTCGGATGCCAGGCCCGTGTGTCACTGGGGCTTCACCCAGAGTGGTTTTTATTTGGTGGGCTATTAGCTCAGGTGGCTCTGGGGGCCTGTGGAGAAGTAGCAGTCAGGGGTTGCATTCTGGAGGAGAGGTGAGTTACTGGATTCAGGTGGGACAGCTCCAACAGCTCACTCAACTCAAAGACGCAGAGATTCTTTGATCCTAAGAGCGTGACTGAAAAATTCTAAGATGAATTCCTCTACTATAGGAGACGTTGAACTGTGGCCCTCTGCCTGTTTTTGTAAATAAAGTTTTATTAGTATACAGCCACACCCATTCATTTACATGTGTTCTATAGGGACTTTCAGGCTATGATGGCAAAGTTGGGTAATTGCAAACACCACATACCCCACAAAACCGAAGAGATTCACCATCTGGCCCTTTACCAGAAAAATTTGCCAACTCTGTCTGGGTTTAAGAGTCTAGGGTTCTTTCTTTTTCTTTTTTCTTTATTTATTTGAGAGAGAAAAAGAGAGTGAGAGCAAGAGAGCGGGGTGAGGGACAGAGGGAGAAGTAGACTCCCTGACAAGCAGGAAGCCCGATGCGGGGCTCCATCCGGGGGCTCCAGGATCATGACCTGAGCCAAAGGTAGACATCTAACCTGACTGAGCCAGCTGGGTGCCCCAGGGTCTAGGTCCTGAGACTGGATTATGCTGGTGGGATCTCCGTGTCCCTAGTGCTGTGGGCAGTGATTATATGTAGAACTCAATGTTTTTAATATGTCTTCATTTATTCTAATTATACATATTAGAAAAGTAGGAAATCAAGCTCATGATGTTACAGATAATATTGCTTAGGACAAGGCTAAGTACAAAAGTGAGTGTAGTTCAGGAAAAGTATTGTCTTAAATGGTGCGGTCTGATGAGATCTAACAAAAATGAGGAGGGGAAGAGAGGAATGGCTGTGACTCGGCAGCCCTGAGCTCTGTCAGTTCTTGGTGCTGGGGTGTGAGGGAAGGCCCCAGAGAGCCCCATGCCTCCTGACGGTGCCCCTCCACTCCAACCCCGGCCCAGACTCTGAGGTGCAGCATCACAAGCCTGACCTTCTTGGACCCCAGCTGCCAGGCTGAGGACAGAGATGACCAGTTTGTCCTGCGCAGCGACTACTCCAGCTGTGGCATGAAAGTGACAGAAACCGTGGTCCGGAATGAGGTAAGAGCAAGGGCGGGCAGGGAAGGTATCAGTCAGCTTAGCCAGTGCCTCCCTGTCCTTCCAGGCCAATGGGCCTTTGGAAGAGGAGGGTGTGGTGCTCAGTAGGAAGATAAGCTTATGAGCCATTGGTTGCCTCAGTCCCCCCATCCAAGAAATGGGTGTGTTGGGTGGGATACCCTCTGGGGTACTTCCTGACTCTGACCTCTTTGGCTCTTTTCTTACAGGTGGTCGTCAACCTCTTGTCAAGCTCATCACCGCAGTGGGTGAGATGGATGGTTACCATGCTAACCCACCTGGTTCAGGGTCCTGGCACCCCTTCCTGGCCTGGGAGGGGAGTAGGCCTAGGGAACTCAGGCCCCGATCCTGGCAAGCCATATTATCTTCAGGTTGCCTCAGTCTCCCCTTCTGTACAATGGGAGCAGCACTCTCTGGGGTTACATTCTCAGCCTCTCAAGCCAGAAAGTTCTAGTACATACTTGCTATGTGGTCTTGTGCAAGTGAATAAAGCTTTCTGGACCCAAAGGTCCTATCTATAAACAGGGACCTAAGAATGGAACTCCCCTATGGGGTGCTTCCGAGCAGTCACTGGTATCACACTTGGGAAAGCATTCACCCAGGCCTGGTGCAGAGCAAGTTCTTGATGAAAATAAGCTTTTTTTTTTAAATTATTTTAAAGGAGGGTCAGGCAGCAACTGGGGACCATGGCTTATGCTCCTAACCCCGCCCCCACCCCCACCCCTTACCCTTCTGCCCGGTGCCTCCCAACTGACCATGCCCCCCTCTCTCCCACAGAAGAAGGTGCACTGCATCAACATGGAGAGCCTCTCCTTCCAGCTGGGCCTGTACCTCAGCCCACACTTCCTCCAGGTCTCCAACACCATCGAGCTGGGGCAACAGGGCTTCGTGCAGGTACTAGACTTGACCTCTCAGGCCTACCCGCCCTTGGGATTCTCAAAGCCTTTCTTTGCACCATTAGTAGAGGGAAGGTGTGCACTGAACTCCCCAAAGGAGGGAGCCAGCAGGGTGCTTGGTGGAGGGGAAGGCCCACACAGAGACACTGGGTGGAGTGTCCCCTCCTCCTCATTTGCTCTAGGAGGACCCAGGACTGTCCTTCCACCAGCAGGGTGGGGCCCCAGAATGAGTCTCGCGTATTTCCCAAGGGCAGCATCGAGTAACTGACTGTGCCCTGTCACTCTTACCTTACCCACGTAGGTGAGCATGTCCCCCTCCATCCCGGAGCTCATGCTCCAGCTGGACAGCTGCCACCTGGATTTGGGGCCTGATGCGGACACCGTGGAACTCATCCAGAGCCAGACCGCCAAGGGCAGCTGTGTGAGCCTGCTGTCCCCAGGCCCCAGTGGGGATGTGCGCTTCAGCTTCCTCCTCCGTGGCTACATGGTGTCCACGCCCACGACCGGCACCCTCAGCTGCACCATAACCCTGCGTTCGAGGAGCCTGTCCCCGGTGAGTGGGGGCCCAGTGTCGAGGGTGGCTTCGGGTCTAGGGTTTCCAGGAAGGGACTGCGACAGCCCATGATGTGGGACCAGCTGGTAAGGGGCAGAACCACAGACTGGTGTGTGGCTTCTGGTGACCAAAGCTACTCCTTCCACCACCCTACAGCCTTCTGATGGCTTTGCTGTGTATTGGGCATTAGTAGGATTTGCAGCTGCGTCCATCCATCCTTCCTTCCACTGTCTATCCTTCCTTGCTTCCATCACTCCTCCCAACCATCCTTCTTTCCTTTTCGCTCCTTCCATCCTTCATTCCTGTCTTCCATCCGTTCATCCTTCCTTCCTTTTCTTCCATCCATGCTTCCACTGTCCATCCTTCCATCCACCCATCTGTTCTCCCATCCTTCATGCATTTCTTCCGCGCATCCTTACATTCTTCCTTTCACCCATCCATCCTTTCTTCCTTCCAATCACCCTTCAACCATCTTTCCATCCTTCACACCTTTCTGCCTTTCATCCATCCATGCATCCATCCTGCCCTTCCGTCTATCCATCCTTCCATCTATTTATCCTTCCATTCATCTCCCTACCACCCATCCTTCCTTCCATCTTGCCTCCTACCATCCCACCCAGTCACCTACTGACATCCATTCATCCAGGAACCCATGCACTCACCCATCTTTCCACGTCACTGCAATGTCACTGCATTAAACAGGAGATCTCAGCGAAGAGGGTTAAGATAAAGGACAAAAAATTCTGATTTTCTCCTTCGCCATCCAGTGGGGAAACTGTTCTCAGGCACACAGCCCTGGACACACATCCCCAGGTCCTGGCACACAGAAGAGACTCCAGGATTAGAAACTCTTCTGGTTGTTGGGACGCCTGGGTGGCTCAGTTGGTTAGGCGGCTGCCTTCCGCTCAGGTCATGATCCCGGCGTCCTGGGATCGAGTCCCACATGGGGCTCCTTGCTCAGCGGGGAGCCTGCTTCTCCCTCTGCCTCTGCCTGCCTCTCTATCTGCCTGTGCTCGCTCGCTCTCTCTCCCTCTCTCTCTCTGACAAATAAATAAATTAAAAAAAAAAAAAAAGAAACTCTTCTGGTTGTATGAAGCTAGGCAAGCATTTGGGGACACTCCTGAGTGGGCCTCCCCCATCCTCACCCAAGCGACTCTCAGTGAGCACAGGCCTCTGAGCTAAACTGGCTCATCTGACCCTTCACAAGGGTCCCAGATGCAGTGCCGAGTGCCCCCACAATCCTCATGGGATTTGGAAGCCTCCCAGGGAACATCCTAGTAGCAGCTAAGGGTCGTCCACCCACCGCCCTCCCTGAGCATGGATCTCCCAGGACTTGCCCTAAGGCTCACAGCTACAAAGTGGTGGGATGGGATCCAAAGCCAAGGCCACAGGGCGGGTTATGACAGGCTAGGGTCACAGAGCCAGGGAATAAGCCCTGTGGCCGGCTCCTGCAGGCTGTGCTATCCACCACTCTCTTTTCCTCCCCAGGACACCCACAGGACTGTCTCCATGCGTCTGAACATCGTTAGCCCCGGCCTGCCTGGTGAGTCTCTCTAGGGTTCCAGTGGCTGAGGCCAGAGTGGGACCTGATGGGTGACCCAAAGGGGTGCAGCACAGATACATGCAGGGAGGACCCCAAAGAGAGCATCCCTGGGAGGGACAGAAGGGCCCCCAGCAGCCTAGCGTATGATCTGTGTCGCATCTTCTAGCTAGAAAGCCTTGACTCTTGACTACCCCACAGACTGGATCCCAGGCATTTAGATTTTCCTAATCCCTGTGGTTGCTAGCTGACCTTGCTTGGGGGTACTGGGGGGGTCCTGGAATCAAATGAGGCGCAAGGCATATTGGGGCAGGGCTGGCCTCCCCTTCTTAAGGCCCCCACTGTAGAGGATGCCCCTTCAGCCCAACACCCTCCAGCCTCCAGTACATTCCCTGTGGGCCTAGGCCCCCACTAGGCAGAACAGGTCACTGACACTGGGGGCAGAGGTCAGGGGTGGGGTGGGGTACCTGCTTCCTTGCCATCTCACCTGGGTTAGGATGGAGCCCTAACCCCAGCCCATGACCAAGAGGGCAGGGCTAATTACCCTACTGCATCGACAGGAACTCAGTGTCCAAGGGGAGGCCCATAGTCACTCAGGAGTCAGGAGTGTGGATGGAACGAGGCTTGGGAAAACCCATGAGCAGAGCTGAAGAGCCCTCAGAAGTACTCTGGCCCATTCCTATCACAGCAGAGGGCTCAGAGAGGGGCAGGGATTGACCCAAGGTCACACAGTGGGGTGGGGAGGCTCTGCATTTCCAGGCCCAACTCACTCTTTGCTCGGATTATACTATCCATTCTCCCTAAAAATGCACCTCCATCAGCCTTGGAAGGCAGAGTCTCGGCCCAAAGGCCTGGCTGGGCCTTCTGGGTGGACGGTCAGAAGAGCCACCGCCTAGGCAGGGGTGTGATGACTCTACCTGCTAGATGAGAAGACTGAGGTCCAGAGAAGTCAGGGCCAGTGGCTGAGCTGGGACTGACACCCAGACCTGTGCTCCCGGCCAGTGCACACGGTAGGGGGCTTGGGAGGGGGCCGCAGCACTGACTGCAGCCATCCCTCCCTCGCGTGCACAGACAAAGGTCTCGTCCTGCCCGCTGTGCTGGGCATCACCTTTGGCGCCTTCCTCATTGGGGCCCTGCTCACCGCCGCACTCTGGTACATCTACTCGCACACGCGTGAGTATCCCAGGCCCCCTCCATGAGTGCTCAGGACCCCTCTGCCACCACCACATGGGGGAGCCCGGGGGAGCCTCTGGGGGAGTGGGGAGCCCTGGCCGGGGCCCTGACCTCCGCCCCTGCCCCCAGGTCCCCCCGGCAAGCGGGAGCCCGTGGTGGCGGTGGCTGCCCCGGCCTCCTCGGAGAGCAGTAGCACCAACCACAGCATCGGGAGCACCCAGAGCACCCCCTGCTCCACCAGCAGCATGGCGTAGCACCCGGCCCGGAGACCTGGGGGGCCCCCAGCCAGCCCTCGCCCAGCAGGAGAGACTGAGCAGCCACCAGCTGGGAAGCACTGGCCCTGAACTTATCCTGGGACCCCAACCCCTCCACTCGACCAAGGATGGACCATGCCCTCTGCGTCCACCCCTCCTGCCTCCCTCTCAGAGGCCTGCTGCCAGCGGGGGCACCAGCCTGGAACACCGTGGGGTCCCCCCGCCCCACCCCACAGAACCTTCAAACTCAGTGGGCCCGGACTATGGCTGCCCAGGACCACGGGGAGAGAGAGAGCACTGCCCTAAAAGTCCACAGTTGTAAAAACCGAGGCCCTGTAAATTTGCACCCGGATCCAGCACCTGAGCTGGGTGGGAGGGGAGAACTCAAAACAGACTCACCCAGCCCACCCAGGCCTCCTCCACGGAAACAGAAGAGGGCCAGCCCACAGCCACCCGGACCTGCTCTCAGCGGCCTCCACACCTGCACTGGCACGACTCTGGCAAGGGAAACAGAAGCCTAGGGCTGCCCAGCCTGGGACCAGGGGAGCCTAGCTCCTCCCCGCACCTGTCACATGGAGACCCCGGAGGCAGGCATCTGATGGGAAGTAGCCCGACCGTTTGGCCTGGACCCACCCCTATATACTCGCCACCAATAAATTAGACCATGAAATCAGTGCTGGCCTGGGCCGGGAGAAGGGACAGGAAGCCTAAGACGGGTGGGGAGGTGACAGCTCTGGAGTCAAATCCCGAACCTGCCACTTAATTGGCTTTGTGACTGTGGGCAGGTCCGGTGGCTTGTCCAAGCCAGCCACAGTTCCCTCAGCAGTCACAAAGTCTCTGTGGGGAAGTCTGCAAATTCATGCCTGGCCTGTGGCCAATGGAACTGAGTCCAGGGTTCTTGCTTCAGACAGGCCCCCTGAGGCTGGGGTTGGGGGGGATTGCCAGGGAGGGGCTCATCCCAGGCCCTACAGCCTGGGCTCCTACCCAGTCCAGTTCCCATGCCAGCTACAGCCCTCACGCCTGCATTTTGTGCTAAGGGAGCTAGAGATTAAGCTGCTCAAACATTTTGCCATTTCTTTTTTAAAAAGTTAAAGGCTTTAATTGACTCCAGCCATCCTTCATCTCTGGTGGGCCCCAGGCAGGAGCCCTCTCTTCCCCAGAAGGCTACTAAGAGGTAATCTATCAACCAGCACCCAGCAGGACCCCAGGCCTGGCCAGGCAGCTCACACAGTAAGCTGGGACTGAGCCAGGATGCAGGCAGGGTGGCAAGGGAGGGGGGCTGCATAGTTTGGCCTACTAGGACAGTGGGACAACGAAGAAGCCCTCTGGCTGTCTCAGTCAGGAGGAAGGAGAGGCCCAAGGCACCCTAGGCTCAGACAAGAGGATGCCCCATCTCGGCCTCCCCATTCTAGCCCTCAATCTTGCTGCCCAGAGCCCAGGTCCCCTGGGCCAGTCTGGACAGAATCAGAAAAGCAGATGACAAAAGGCACCTAACAAGAGTTCATGGTGAGCTGCAGGGCAGGCGTGGGAGACCCCCACTTCCAACCCCACTGCCTGGGCTACTGGGACAGGGAAGGTTCCAGCAACTTCAGGACACCGCCCACCAGGTGCAGGCTGCCTGTGACCAGTACATGGATGGCGGCAGCCTCACGGAGCACGCCAGCCCCACTGCCAGCCACAGGGTGGGAAAGGAGGCCTGTGGGGGGACTGGGTGGCTGAAAGACAGGGTCCCGGCCTTGGCTGATCCACTGCAGGGCATGGGAGATGCAGCTGAAGACGAGGGAGCTGGTGCTATGGGTGTGGCGTGCGTGGGAAGCCAGCAGCAAGGACGTGGGCTCACCAGGCTCCGGGCTGGTGGGGCTCCAGAGGTCCGGGCTGGCTGGCTCCTCATCCAGGTGGCTCCAGTGCTGTTGATGTGCAAGGCAGCGGAGCAACACCTGATCCAGGGTCACCATGAAGTTCTGCTGGTCTGGCGGGCACAAGGGTGGGCACATCAGCTGGGGAGGGTGGGGTGGGGAAGGCACGCTGGGAGCACCTGCTCAAGACCAGGCCCTTTACACGCACCATCAGGCCTCACAGTGGGAAGTGCTGGGAGGAAACGGAGACACAGACCGTCCCAGAGCTGGTGGTAAGCAGGGCCAGGCAGCTTAGCTTGAAAGTGGGAGCTCTGGCCCACTGAACACCTCCCCCAACCTTAGCCTCACTGCCTTCAACTGTAAGGCAGGATCCAGCACACGGGTGGGCCCAAGTGGAAATGTGCATTCCTGGACTCTCCCCAACAGTCTGCTGTGGGGCCTAGGGATCTGCATTTTCTTTTTACACTATTTCAAATTTTTTTGAACTTGACCCACAGTAAAACAAAACAAAACAAAAAAAACCCTTTACGAGGGCAACTCAGTACTCACACAGGTGTATACAGGTGTCTGGGATAGTACCATCATAAAACAGTACCTGCCCTTCGTGCAAGGCACACACATATTTTCTATTTCATTTTAAAAATGCTGGTTTAGGGCACCTGCGTGGCTCAGACGGTTAAGCGTCTGCCTTCAGCCAAGGTCATGATCAAGTCCCGAATCCGCTCCCTGCTCAGCAGGGAATCTGCTTCTCCCTCTGCCCCTCCTACCCCCCTGCTGTGCTTTCTCTCTCCCTCCCTGACAGATAAAATCGTAAAAAAAAAAAAAATAGGGGCTCCTGGGTGGCTCAGTGGGTTAAAGCCTCTGCCTTTGGCTCAGGTCATGATCCCAGGGTCCTAGGAACAAGCCCCGCATGGGGCTCTCTGCTCAGCGGGGAGCCTGCTTCCTCCTCTCTCTCTGGCTGCCTCTCTGCCTACTTGTGATCTCTGTCAAATAATACAATATTTAAAAATAGATAAAAATGCTTGTTTATACCCACTAAATTTACTGTAAAACCACCGGTGGGTTACTGCCTGAGGTGGGTTGCAGCCTGCATTTTGAAAACCATTTCCCTCCAGTAATTCTGTTCCAGTACTGTGATCACAATATCCACAACGTACCGAAGAGTATTTATCTATACAATAAAATAAATCAAGCTCCTACCTGGGACCTCCTGTTCGGAAGCACCCACTGTCCCCATCAGAGCACTGAAGGGGCTTCTGCCCCGTGCTCACGCCCCGAGGCCACGCCTGTCACCTTACCTGCGTTGCTAGCAGATGACACGTCCGTCAGGTTAGGGCAGAAAACGGCGTAGTCAAACTGACAGGGCTAGAAGGCCAAGAGGGAAGACTTGGTGTCAGAGTCCAGAGAGGATGCCCTACCACCCCAACTTGCTCATAGCACCTCCCCTGGCCCCCCCCCCCAACATCCCCATCTCTGGAGATGCCCCCACTCAGCTGGAGTGATGCTGTATAAAGCCAGCCATGGAACCTCAGCGGCTCATCTGCCTCAGTACACCCTGCAGGCCCGTGGCCTGGGCAGCACGGCCCACTGTACAGATGGGAACACTGAGGCTGGGGAGAGGGGGATTTGCTTAAGATCACCCAGCTAAGGAGCAGGCCCCAAATCCATGCTGGGGAAAGGCTTTGTCTGCCCTGTGAGAGAGATGAACAGCTCCAGCTTCCTGGTCTGTAAAATAGGAAATGATCCCTAGGAACCACTTCGGCCCTGACAGTCCAGGGCGCCTCAACATCCCTGAGCAGAGAGGGGCTCCTTCAGGCTTTCCAGCTCAGAGACTCCGCATACCATCTCTGAAATGCCATCTCGTCTACAATCCTGTACTAGTGGCCGAAGGGGCAGGCTAAGCGAGTCCACAGCCCACACCTCACGCCTCTACCTGGTCCTGCTTTTAACTCGGCTTCAGCCTGACCCCGCAGGACAAGGGCAGTGACCTACCTGGGTCTAAACCTCCTTATGTGCCCCGTCCATTTATATGGAATCCTCAGTACCGTTCAGGGGAGCCCCATTTGAGAGTTGAAGAAACGAAGGTCCGGGGGTGAAGGCAGCTCTGGGGATCTCACGGCCAGAAACGGGGCTGGTGAGTCTCCCGCCCACCCCCGAGCTAGCCCCTCACCTGCAGCAGCTTCAGCAGGGCCGCGGAATCCCGGTTCCCAGTGGAGTTGAAAAGCAAGACTCGCACCTCACGGCCGCTGGGAGAGGGGCGGGGATGGGGGCGTGGTCAGAGAGGGGGCACCTCCCACCCTACTCCGTGGGCCCCGCCCCGTTTCCTCCAGAAACGGCCCTCCTCCCCGCTGGGTCAGTCCCAGGAGCGCCCCCCAGCGTCTGGCCCCTCGACCCCCGAAGCTCCGCCCCCGCACAGCCCCGCCCCGGAAGCTCACCGGCTCGGCCTCTGGCTGCGGTGCAGCGCCTGGCGGAACCAGCGCACGCAGGCCTGCACGCTGCTGACGGTGTGCGCGCCGTCCAGGTACCAGGTGAGCGGCCCGCGCCGCAGTGTCTGCGTCCGGCCCAGCCACTCGGTGTCCCGAAGCCCTGCAGCGGGCAAGGCAGGGGGCTCCCACCCTAGTCCTCAACTCACACACACAGCCTGCCCGCTGGCCCGGCTGCTCTGCTCGGAGGCTGCCAGCGCTGGGCCCTCCCGGCTGATGAGCCAAGCTGCCTGCCGGTCCCTCTCACTGGGATCGGCTCTTGGGCTGCCGCCTCTGAGGGAGTCTTCCCAGCATCCCTGAGAGGGGATGTCCCTATCATCTCTCAGTCCCCTATTCCATGTAGACGGAGAGCCTTTAGCCCAGAGAGATCAGGTCACAGCCAAGCGTGCCGGGTTGTGATCTGAGATCTGCCTGACTCGGGGCCGGCACACAGTGGGCACAAGGGAATCACTGGCAAGAGGGGTTTAGCTGCTATGAGCACCTACTGTGTGCTGAAAGCTCTGAGGGAAGCAAGAAGCCTGACAATGGCTCCGTTCTCTAGACTTCTAGGACGATGACAAGATCGCCAGTAACAGCAGCTACCACTGACTGGGGGCGACATCCCATCAGGCCCTGGCCTCAGCCCCTCACTGATGTCTCCGCACGGTGGGCCCTGTCATCACATTTGGCAGGTGGGAAAACTGAGGCTCAGAGTCCATGAACTCAAAGTCAGGGAAGCTTACTGACTTCAGAGGCCTTTGTTCTGGGCACCATCTCTAACCGCCCCCTCCTCTCAAACAGGAAACTCAAAGAAACATCTGAGGGGGCCCGGCCAGGCAAGAAGGTCTGCCTCACCATGTCGCATGTGGGACGTGGGCTGGAACACAGGTGCCAGGGGCATCTGCCTCAAGACGCTGGGCCGAGACATCTTCAGTTCCCCGAGGCCTGAGGAGCAAGGCGGGGGAGAGGGGCTGCTGTGTGGACGGAGTGTGCAGGGGACCTTCAGAGGCAGGCTCCACGTGCCCCCTCCCTAGGTGCCCGCTCACGTACCCTGGTGGCCCTTTTGCTGCAGCCAGCAGCGAGCCAGCTGCAAGGCCAAGGCGGCATTGGATCGCTGGTGCTCTCCCTCCAGGCCCAGGGTCAGCGGCGGCCCGCCTTCCTCCAGGGCTTCCAGTGGTGGGCACAGGTAGAGAGGACACTGCCAAGGAGACGGGCAACAGTGGGTCAGGGGAGCCCTCCCTAACGATGTGGATCCTTCCATCCTGCTCTGGGAACCACAGTGTGCTCCAGCTGGCTGAGCAGTTGTCCCTCACTGCACAGATGGGCAAACTGAGGCCCAAAAGGATGACGTGCCCCCCCCAGTGGGCTACCACCCCCACCCTGGGGTCTCCAGACTCACGGAGATCTGCTGGGCACGGTCCCGCAGCACTGCCAGGGGACCGTCAGGCTGGAGCACCGTGAAGGCAGGGACACCACGCTGTGAAGGAGGAGGGAGAGAGTGAGACAGATTGCTGAGGGTCCTCTGTCCCTGGGTCTGGGCAGCTCACTTTGCCTGCCCTCCGGAGGGGAGGGGAGGGGCCTCTTGCTCCAGACCCCGCCGACGGCTGAGACCTTATCCTGAGTTAGAATACAGGTGACCCTGCCCCATCCCCATTTCCCTAAGCCTTGAGGGCCAGGGCCAGGCCCAGGCCGTCCATGTACCTCTTCTCCCCAGGGCTGTCTGGTACCTTGAAGATGCCCCCTTTCTGCCATGCGATTGCCTCCACTGTGTCCCCCAGAAGGCTGGTGTGGTCGATGCCAAGAGAGGAGATGCCACACACCACAGGCTTCCTGCAGGAGACAGAAAGGACTTGATGGTGCTGCCTGGGGCTCATGGCCACCGTCCGTTCTCCCCAAGCAGTGGTCCTCACCTGATGATGTTGGTACAGTCGTAAGCGCCACCAATGCCCACTTCCACCACCGCAAGGTCCACCTGTAGAGGCGCAGGAGGCATGTCAGGGGTCCTGTTCCCCCAGCCTGCTGAGATTCCCCTCCCCACGGCCTCAGACACAGGACTCAGGGAAGTGGGCACGTACCTTCTCTTGGAGGAAGATGTGGAAGGCCATGAGTGTGAGGAAGCGGAAGTAGGCGGGCATAGAGACACAGTTGCTGCTGTCCTGTGGACAAGAACATGTCAGAGCCCAGGGCCCTGCCGCCTCTGCTCTGGGAAGACGGGGTTCTGGGACATACAGCCCCCTCTGGGTCTCTCCAGCGCCCCTACCCGGCCCCCGCCAAGGCCCTCCTGCATGCGCACCTTGGTCTCCTCCAGCCGGTGGTAGAGGTGCCAAAAGTGCTTGGTGAAGAGCTCGGGGCTTATGGGCTGCCCGTTGATGCGGATCCGCTCCCGCACCTGCACCAGGTGGGGAGAGCTGCCGGGAGACCTGTGGTCATCGGGACTCCCTTCCCGAGCCCCTCATGCCTGTCTTCAGAAGCCCAGATCTGACCATGCCACTGCCCTGCTGACAGTCCTGTGACTTCCCTCCAGCCTCCAGCGTCCCAGCTCCTCACCCGGCCTCCCGGGTCCTGATGGGGCTGAGGCACTGGTCTCTGTGCTTCTCCTCTCCCACAGCCCCACAGTTCCCTGTGCCCCAGCCCCTCGGGCCTATTCGCAGTTCCTCCAGGCTGCCCACCTCCCACTCCCTCCACACATCTCAACTGAGTTGGGCCTTCCTCCGGAAAGCAAGCCCCGCCACTGCCTGGTACCCCAACAGGCTGATCAGGAATGTGCTCTGGGCTCCAACAGGCCCCCTGTGCTTTACCCATCACACATGCATCAGTCACTTTGCCGACATCTGCCCCCACACTGTCTTCCAGCCCTAGAGGGCAAGGTCCCATCTGTGTGCTCAAGATGCAACCCCAGGCCGGCCCACGAGGCTACAGGGGCCAAAGCCAAAGGCTGGGTTTTTACCCAAAAAAATATTTTTCAAAAATAATTTTTGTTAAGGTTTCATTATTTTTTTTTTAAGATTTTATTTATTTATTTGACAGAGATCACAAGTAGGCAGAGAGGCAGGCAGGGAGAGAGAAAGGGAAGCAGGCTCCCCGGTGAGCAGAGAGCCCAATGCAGGGCTCCATCCCAGGACCCTGGGATCATGACCTGAGCCGAAGGCAGAGGCTTCAACCCACTAAGCCACCCAGGCACCCTAGGTTTTAATTATTTTTTAAAGTCCTCTCCAGACCCAAAGCGGAACTCGAACTCACAACCTCAGAGATAAAGGGTCACAGGCTCTACCTACAGCACCAGCCAGGTCACCCCACCCCCAAAATTATTTTAGAAGAGAGATTGTCAGCTTGTGTTTGAATCCTCCAAGCCCCTCTCATATTATAAGTCCTTCCCTACATTTCTTTTTTTTTTTTTAAGATTTTATTTATTTATTTGACAGATAAGAGATCACAAGTAGGCAGAGAGGCAGGCAGAGAGGGAGGAAGGGAAGCAGGCTCCCTGTTGAGCAGAGCCTGATGCGGGGCTCAATCCCAAGACCCTGGGATCATGTTCTGAGTCGAAGGCAGAGGCTTTAACCCACTGAGCCACCCAGGCGCCCCATTTCTTTCTTTTGAACAAAGAACTGTGGAGAGAAAATACGGCCTGAAATGGCCTCAGTCAGCTGATTTCAGACAGTTCCAGAAGTCACTTGATGGAACTGGTGAAATAAAAGGAGCAAAAATCCCAAGTCCCACCACCGCAGGGATCAAACCCTGAGCACTTCACGACCACTGTGATCCCACTGCTTTACTGGTGAGCAGCTAAGGAGAGGTATGTGAAGCGCAGGGAAGAGGGCCCCACGTCTGGTCCACACCCCATCCTCTGGTGTGAGTTTGGGTGCCTGAGGCCAAGCACGAGGTGGCGAAGCAGTGGCTGAGGCCAGCAGAACAGAAGGAACACCTCGACACGTGGACATCATAAACTACCCCAGCGCTTAAGCCCTAACAAGCCAGATTTTCTGCTCCTTACGGCAAAGACGTCCGAGGTATTAAATATTTCTCTGTGATTTAAAGTATGTGGGGGCACCCGGCTGGCTCCATGGGTAGTGTGTGCAAAACTTGATTGTGGGGTTGTGAGTTCATGCCCCACGTTGTGTGTAGAGATTACTTAAAAATTAAAAAAAAAATCTTAAAAACAAAAGCTGCACGTGGAATTTAAGTTAATAAAAAAGATGACTGATGACTCTAGGTATGTACTTCATTTACACATTCCAGCTGCTGCCTCCCCCTCCTGAATTTGTTTCATTACGAAAATTAAAGGCAGCCACAAACTTCGGGCAATATGTTAAAAGCCAATGGAATGGTTATCGAATCAATCAACACTGGGCAGTGAGAGGCAGCTGAGCTCCTGCTAGTTGGTTCCACGCCACCCCCCCACCATCCTCCCCCACCATCCCCCCACCCCACGCAGAGAGCTAAGAGATCCCACATTTCTCCACCCCTCAGTACCTAAAGAATCCTGTCTTCAGGCCATAGCTGCGGAGAATACTTTCAGTGAAGGCACAAGTGGAACCCTAGAAAGAAAAGGTCTTGTTTGGGCTGGCCCCACCCTTCCACCCCATCAGGTGGATACCCTACCCGAATCCAATCACTCACCTTCCCCTTGGTCCCAGTGACGTGAATTATGTTCAGCTGGTCCAAGTCTTCCACCTGAAGACATACAGAAACTGCCTCAGCCACAGACTCACAGGTGGGGGTGCGGGAGGAGGGGGCAAGAGCGGTCCCCGGCCCCGCCCACCTTACCTGCAGCCCACTCCGGGCCAAGTACAGCTTCATCGCGTCCAGCTGTGTCTGAGGGTCACCCCGCTTGCGCTTTACCTGCTCCAGGTAGCCAGCATTGGTCTGCAGGGTGTTCAATGTGCGCACAGCATCCTGGCAACCACAGTCCCCAGGTAGCAGTTAAGACTCAGCAGCGGTCCACAGAAACAGAGGGACCCCAGGGCATCGGTGGCCAAGCCAGGGCACCGAGCCTACCAATGCCCGCCCTGGTGCCCCAGCGTCGAGGTTAGGCACTGGTGAGAGAAAAGTGGCATCTTCCCAGCTCTGGCAGAGATGGGAGCCGGGGGCAGTTCGGCCCCACCCAGGAGTGTCAGGCAAGCAGGTTACTCCCGTTAGTCACTAACGGGAGAAGCCTTGCACCCTGTTCCCAGTTTGGGCTTCCCAGTCTTCACCCCCACACTGGGGCCTTTGCCCTTATTCCCCCCAATGACGCCCACAGCTATACTGGGACCTAAATTGGGAGGGGGCTGTGGGGGGGGGTGTGCAGGAGCAGAACCACAGAAGGCTGGGGTTTTAGAACTGGAGGAATTCGAACTAGAAATCCCTGGAGGCTTCCGTGCCCAACTCTGAGGATAGAGTTCCACAGCCTGACTCAAAAAAGAGCTGCTCAAAGCGTCCAGATGGAGAAGAGAAGGACGCTTCAAGGAAGAGGGGCCTCCTGGGGGTCACCCAGCCAGTGACCAGACACTCCTCAGGAGTCTGGGAGTGAGAGTGGACATGCTACTTATTTCCCCCTAGGGCCTCAATAGCTGGTTGGAGGCCCCACACCCATTAAACTGTGTCATCGGCCTGGCAGGCAACAGGTGTGGTCTATGGAAACCCACCCCTACAACAGAACCAGGTGGAAATTTTCTGTTTTCCAGATTCTTACCCACACCAGTACCCCCCGATTCCCGCCTGCCTCCGGTTCCAGGCACTCGGATCTCTATCTCCTGAATCCTGGAGACTCCAACCCCAGATATCAACTCTTGGATGTCTCAAATCTGAACTCCTGAAACTCTTTACCCCTCCCACGCCCCAACCGCTAGTTGGGACCCTGAACCCCCTATCACTGGGAGCCCCTTCCCACTAAGGCGGGACACTTCAGCCTCAGAATTCCCAGAACCCGCGGCCCAGGCCCAACTTCCTCGTCTCTGTCCCCACCCCCAGGCTCCAGGATGTTCCCGCCCTCGAGTCCCCCACTGACCGGCTCCCGGTCCACCCTAGCCTCAGGCCGCGGAGTCCGGACGCTGTGTGGCTCAGGCCCGGCACACGTGTCGTCTTACAACCGCCCATCTGCCCTCCGGATACCTGATACTCCATGCCGGGCTCCTGCGGCGCGGGCCACGCGCTCCACCCTCGCCGCGCCGTGACCCCGGTCGTTGCACCGCGTGAAGAAACTGCTGCCAGGAAGAGAGCGGCGCGCAGGTGGCAGCGTGCCTGCGACATAGTCCTACCGCCCGTTACCACTTGCTAGGCCAGGACCGGAGACGCCCCGCCCCGCCCCGGCCAGCCTCGCCTCGCCCCTGCCCTCCACCAATCAGCGCCACCCAGAGAGTCCCCCGGAACCAATAAGAATCCGCGGGATGCCATATTTGTGAGGGGCAGGCCTCGGGGCGGGGCGGAGGGGTTCGGCCCTGTTTGTGAGGGGCCCGCTCCCAGGGGCGTTCTCTGCATGCGCTCAGCATCTCCAGGACCCGACCACACCTCCAAAATTGTCCCAGTCTGCAACCCTCAGCCTGGGGGTCCACCAGAACTAGCTCTGAGCAGGCAGAGAAGACAGAGCTAGCGTACACTTGGATGGATGGAGGTCAGAATTCAAGCCCGAAATGTCGCAGTTTAATGCAGAGACCGCAGGCTGCGGGTATTCGGCCTCAGCACTTCTGAATCTGACTACGGGATTGCGAGGCAATAGACCCAAACCCAAGCACCTTCGCTTCTGGGGTCACTACTGTCCCTGGGCACCCTGGAAGGCGTCCTGGAAGAAGCGACATTCTGACAGAGGCCTGGGGATGAGGCGGAGTCAGCGGGTGGGCGGGGAGAGGTTTTCAAAGGGAGGGAACCCGGTGTAAGAAGCAAGGACTGAAGAGAGGGAGGGGTGATGAGGGTTGGGAGAGAGAGGGAGAGGAGAACCACTAGCCTGAGGGAACTGCACTTCCAGCGGGTGGGGCCTACTTTGCCCCAAAATGCCAGATCCAGCAGGACCTTGTAGCCTAAGAAATTTGGATTAAATTTGGACAACAATAACATGATCTTAAAAAAAAAAAAAAGGGGGAGCCTGGGTGGCTCAGTCGGTTAAGGGTCTATCTTCTCTTCGGCTCCCGTCATGATCTGCGGGTCCTGGGACCGAGCGTCCCTTCCCTCGGCCTCCCGGCTCAGCTCAGCGGAGAGCCTCTCCCCGCTGCTCCCCCTGTCTGTGCTCTTTTTCTCTCTCTCTCTCAAATAAATAAAATCTTTTTTAAAAAAATGAATAAAGATGACAAGATCAGGTTTGCACTTTGGAAGATTTACTGTGTGGAGAACGAAGTGGAGAGCCACGTGGGGGAGGAGACGGTAATCTGCCCTAGCTATGGGTGAGGAGGGCTCGGATCGGACTTCTTCCTGTCTTTGACCTTCTTGGCCCCAACTGCTAGCGTGGAAAAAGTAGCATGGAGATTCCTTTTTTTTTTTTTTTTTCCTTAAATAACAAGGTATGCCTGTAATTTATTTTTCAGATCCCGTCTGCGGGATTAAAAAGCCTTTTTCACATCACATTGCCCTGCTCCCTGCTCTTGGTCCTCTTTTCCCCGTACTCATTCTTCAAGCATTTTTTCATCTCCCCGATGGAGATCATTGCAATGCCCAAACAATTTCAGAATGCTGTGATTTTTATGACATTCCTTAAGCAAGTTAATCAAGATGTTGCATTCCTCAGTGAGCAAGTACAGAAATAAGAGAAAGCATCTTTAGGAGAAGGTGAAGGAGCAACAGGAGCGACAACAGAGAAACCTGACTACACACCAGGAAGACAGAAGTGACAGTCACCAATGAAGAATCCCCATCCAGAGGCCAGTGACCTGGGCGCCAGGGAAGGGCAGCTCCTGGGGGCGAAGGCTCCCATGCCCCCCACACCTGACCTGACTAGGAGATTCCCTTTTTATAGCTCAGGTGACAGAAAGGTGTGTGGATATTTGGAGCCACTACCGACCGAACCTTCAGGATCTACAAAAGGAAGAACGCAGGGCACAGGACCAGCAAGTAGGAAGCCAGGGACCAGGATTGCCATTATGACTATTATTATTATTTTAGTGGCGCTAACAACCCTTCCTGACTGAGCAGTCAGAGTTAAATCTGGTGAGATCAGTCTAGGAACCATGTCCGCAGGGCCCAGAGCACAGGAAAGGTCTGTCCCTTCTGCTCTGCAGACCCCTCCCCTAGAGCCCCCCCAAGGCCACAGTGGGCGGACAGCTTCCATGGAGCCAGCAGCTGGGTTAGAAGATGGAACTGAGGCCCGCAGGAGGGCCTCTGATCACCCCAAGCCTGTAGAACCAGGTTTATAGATGACAAGGTTTGCCCTTGGGGTCCTGCCAAGTGTGGGGTTATCATTGTTTTTTTTTGTGTTTTTTTTTTTTTAAGATTTTATTTATTTATTTATTTGACAGACAGGGATCACAAGCAGGCAGAGAGGCAGGCAGACAGAGAGAGGGGGAAGCAGGCTCCCTGCTGAGCAGAGAGCCCGATGCGGGGCTCGATCCCAGGACCCTGGGATCATGACCTGAGCCGAAGGCAGAGGCTTTAACCCACTGAGCCACCCAGGCGCCCCAGGGGGTTATCATTGTTGATGGCCCTGTGGCCTCGAGGGATATTTACACACACATTATGCAGAAGAAAGAGATGGAAGCTTGGAGAGGTGGGCCACCTACCCAAGGTCACCAAGCTCTCCTACCTGGAAGGAGGCAGTTTTAGCTGAGAAAGTTCTCGTGGATGGGCCGGACCACTCCATGGCTGCTCTCCACCACACCTTCTCAGCCCCTGTCCAGCGGGTTGCCAGGGACCTGGCCCCTTTCATCCCTGGGCTTCCCACACCCCAACAGGGCTGGGCACAAAGTGATTCATGGGTGAGGGCACCTTTGCCAAGCCTGCTCTGGCCGGGATTCAGCTGGGCCAGAGAGAGGAGGGGGGATATTGGGGATTCCGTCTCCCTGCCCCTTGGCCCCGGGCCTCCCCTGTGCGCAGGGAGAACAGTCTTACCTGATAGGTGCCTGCTCTCATCCTGGGGATCGGCCCAGGGAGGGACTTCTCTGGTGAATCTCCCTAGTTAAATAACAGCCCAGAGACGGTTAAAGGTGAGTGAGCAGGTGGGGGCCTGCATAGAGACGGGAGCACTTGGGAAACTTCCAGACTTTGGGGCAGGGCTTCCCATAGAATAGGGTTGTCCTTATCTGGCTCTCTTATCACAGCCCACCTCCCCTTACAGTTAGGGCCATTTGTGTGTTGGCCCTGCCAGGCTGGGAACCCAGGGCCACGGGGCAGGACAGCAGGCACCCTTGACCTGAGGGGTCAGAGCCTGCTGAGGCTGTGTTTCACCAAACTGGTGCAGTTTTGGAATATGGGTGAAGTTCAGTGGGGCGAGGCCCAGAGCCTTCTTGAGGCATCTTGGGTGCAAAATGGTGGTTTGTTAAAGCACAGGGACGGGATCCATGGGCAGGAAGAGCTGCTGCCCTGGGTTGTGAAGGGCGGCTGATTATAGACTATGGGGCTTGGGGGAGGTAAGGAAAAAGGGAGGTTTTGAGAAAGGACTTTCATGTATTAGAGAAGACACACAGGATCCCGGAGGCTTTGCTATTTGTCAAAGTTGGTTTTCCTTCTAGTAAGGCATTAAGAGTAAGACAGTTGGGAGCTTCCTCCTATCACACGTCCTTGTCAATGGGCTGCAGGAAGAGGGGAAGCAGGCTCCCCGCTGAGTGGAGAGCCTGATTCGGGGTTTGATCCCAGGACCCTGGGACCATGACCCGAGCCAAAGGCAGAGGCTTTAACCCACTGAGCCACCCAGGTGCTCCTGGGCTGCAGGTTTAAAAGAAATTCTATTTTATTGACCTTTCCTCCTGCCTCAGCCTCCCTCAATTTTATGGAGGGGACGGTGATGTTAGGGCTTCGGGAAACTGAGTTACGGGTCTCTGGAAGTCAGGCTATTGATAAGAAAGCTTCTTCCTTGTAAATCACCAGGACATTTGTAAACTGAGGGATATTCAGGTCCTACAGGATTGTGATCTCTACAAGTTAACTGTTTTTCCTTTAGGGCAGCCCAGAGCATCTAAGGAATGTCCCATGTATTTTGAGAGGGGTGGGGGTGGTTGTGGGGTGTCAGCTTCTGCTTTGTCCTCAGCTTGCCTTCTGTTCCCTCATCAAAACCATCTGCTCAAAAAGGAGTCAGGGGGCACCTGGGTGGCTCAGTGGGTTAAGCCTCTGCCTTCGACTCAGGTCATGGTCTCAGGGTCCTGGGATCGAGTCCCACATCGGGCTCTCTGCTCAACGGGGAGCCTGCTTCCCCCTCACTCTCTGCCTTTCTCTTTGCCTACTTGTGATCGCTGTTAAATAAATAAATAAAATATTTTAAAAAAAAGGAGTCGGGACACAGATCGAGGGCCTGGCCTGCTGGGTGACACGCAGGGCTGGGCGGAAGGAGCTGGTGAAGGCCCTTCCTGCCTGGGACAACACAGCCTCTCTAACCAGCTGCTGTGACTCACTGCGGTAACTGGGACTCAAGACACCAGGCCCTCCTCTAGGTGCCCCAGGGGAATGCGCCCACACAGCCCTGCCCTCTGGGAGCTTTTATTCAAGACCATCTCCTTTCACAGCCGGGGCGGCCATACCAGGGGCAGCATACCAGGGTCTGAGGCTGGTTCATGCAGCCTCCCCTCGGGGAAGTTCTGTGTTGGGGGGGGGGGGCCTCAGGCCAGCTTGTTGGTTTAAAATACGACAGAGGGCCATGATCTCTGTTCTCCCCTCTTGTCCCGTGATCTCTTCCTGCCCTAGACCTTTCCAAACCAGGGCACTGGCAGCACTCCCAAGTGTGCTCTCAGCCCAGATTCCGGGCTCCCCGGGTGAGCCTTAGGTATACACCTGCTGACTCAAGGGATGTCCATCTGTCCTCTCCATCTTACTTCTCCACCCGTGCCTCGGCCCGGCCTCCTGCAGCCTTCCGGGTCTCAGGGACGGCAGCGATATCCTCCCTCCAGCAGAGCCTGGGATTCTGGGCTCCTTTCATTCACACTCACATCCAACCTGAAAACACACCTGTCCTCACAGCCACGCATAAACCAACACGCTTGCCAGCAGCTGCATCACCAGGCTGGTTCAAAGCCCTTCTCTTTGGACCTGGATTATTCCAGAAGCCCAGCTGCTCCCCCAGCTTCCAGCTCGGCCTCGTTTTCCCCAGCATAGTCACTGCACCTTTTGAAACCTGTGTCCCCGTCTGCACAAGGCTCTCTGTCAGCTTCCTAGCCTTGGATCCTGGCACTTGTGTGACCCTCTAGCTCCCCGTATGCCCCATCTCTCTTGGGATTTCTGCTGTTGTGTCATCCTGAGCCTCTCCACGGACTCCCCCTCTTTTCCCTTCTTATTCCACTTTATCATCTGCCACACAATCTATCCCATCAGACTAGTTCGAACCTACTAGAATGTGAGTTCCATAGAGATGGGAGTGGTCACAGCTTGGTAGCTGTAACAAGTCTAAAAGAGTCTGGTCCTTGGAAGACGCAGACAATAAACACGCTGAACGGAGGAATCAAACTACTGGGTTCGTGGTGAGGATTCAACGGGGTAACGGGCTGTCACTGTGTCACTGGAAACTTCTGTAAGAGGAATTGCTGGGTCAGAGAACAAGAGCCTCTCACAGCAGGTTTATCGCCTTCATAGAAAACAAACAAACAAGCACACCTCTGACAATTTAGGACAGGAGATTCCCCTCATCAGGTCATTCAAGATCTATTGACTTGAGGGTTGCCTGGGTGGCTCAGTTGGGAGTCCGACTCTTGGTTTCAGCTTGAGTCATAGTCTCGAGGTCGTGACATCAGCCCCTCCCCCGGTGACGGCTCCATGCTGGATGTGAAGCCTACTTGGGATTCTCTCCCTCTCCCTCTGCCCCTTCTCCTGCATGCAAATAAATTAAAAATCATTTAAAAAAAAACAAAACTATAGACTCAATAGCCATTAGGACACCTTGCCATTGTTTCCATATGGACTGGATTACCTGCTAATGTACTGAGTTTAATAGAAACCCATGTCCACCTGGAACCTCAGAACGTGACCTGATTTAAAAAGGTCTTTGCAGGGGGGCACCTGGGTGGCTCAGTCACCTGAGGGTGCCTGCCTTCAGCTGGGGTCATGATCTCAGGGTCCTGGGATTAGGCCCCACACCGGGCTCCTTGTTCAGTGGGGAATCTGCTTCTCCCTCTGCCTCTGAGGCTCCACACCCCCCACTACTTCTGCTTTTTCTCGCTCTCCCTCCCTCAAAAATAAATAAATAAATAAATAAATAAATAGCTTAAAAAACAAATAAAAATAAGAGTCTTTGCCTATGTAGCTGGTTAAGATGAGATCATACCAGATCAAAGGGGATTTTAAATCCACGGACTGGTGTCCTCATCTGAGAGACAGCCGCACACAGAAGGCAGAAAACAGGGTGAAGCCAGAGGCAGAGACTGGAGAGGTTCATCTACAAGCCAAGGAAAGCCAAGGACTGCCAGCTATCACCAGAAGCTAGAAGACAGGCATAGAACATTCTGATGGACCCTGATGGACCTGCTGATGGTTTCACCTGGGTTTCAGACTGCTAGCTTCTGGAATCATGACAAGAAAAATTTGTTGTGAACCACCTGTGTGACTATGCAATTTTCTTCAGCAGCCCTGACAAACTAAAACACTAGTCAGGAACTTTAAGGTTTGTTTTTTGTTAACTTCTGGCCGTTTGCGAAGTGTTTTTCTGGAGATCTGGGTCAATTTCTACAGAGACAGTTCTGGTTAAAAGTTTTGCCAACCTTACTTCAGGGACCCCCTTCCAAAGGCCTTCTCCTATGACAGAATGTAGAATTTGCCTCCAATATGACTATCCCTGGCTTCAGGTTCCCAGCAAATGTTATCCACCAAAATGTGCTTCTCCTCCAAGGACTGTAGCTCTCACACCAGACGCCCCAACCTTCCCACTGCTCTCTGTCCTCCTGCCCACTGGCTACCCTAATCCAAGTGACTGCCACCTCCCCAAGTCCCTGAAGATCATCTTTCAACTGCTCTGGTCATTTCTTGCCTGCCCTAGGCCACCCAAGCCTCAGCAACCTGAGGAACGTTTGCAAGTTACAAACCTAACTATTGTCACTCCGCTGATGGAGAGCTTTCTGCAGCCTCCAGGGCTCAGGTTCGAGCCCGTCAGTGAGCCAGAACAGATCTGGAGTCACACAGCAGTGCAGCTCACAGCAGACCCTCCCCAGTTCCCTCTCTGGGGACCGAGACCCTGTTTCACCTGTCTTCCTTCTCCCTGGACACTGAGTGGACAGGAGCAAGGGAGCATCATGGCGCCTGCTCTTTGGAGGAGCAGGCCAAGTGTTCTGGAAGGTACTCAAAAGAAAAAAAAAAAAAAAAGACAAAAGTCCTCCACAATTATATCCGGGGACATGAACTGGGATGAAGAAAAGAATCAAGACTTGACAAATCAAATCCCAATCATGAGGCCTTGTGTGCCGGCCACAGGGTGCAGAGCTGGGGGTGTGAACACAGAACATAGCACGTAGCCGCTTATTGAAAAAAAAAAAGTCAACTTTAATTGTAACTGACCAAACTGTCCAGGAATGTCTCCAAACTGAGCAAAAGAAACACGATAAAATTCTCTATTGAAGAAACCAAGTTTTTGCCAGCCCTGGGACTTCGGAGAGTTGGGCCAAGAGCAGCCCACTCCTGGGGCTGGTTCTGTCCCCCACACCAGTTTCTCATCCTGAGAGGAGGGCTGGCGACAGGTGAGGGACCTGTCCCTTCCTCCTACCACACTGGGAACTCTCTTTACAAAGTCACTGGTGGGGTGTGCCTCTCCTCCCACCCCATTCCTGTCTGAAAGTAAATGGAGACCCTCTGGGCATCATCTCGAAAGCCAGGGAACAAGGCAAGGCACCCCAGTGCCCTCCGGGACTTTCAGCCAAAGCTTTCCTCCAGTCTGCTCAGCTGGTGTTCCCAGTGCCCAGAGTAGGGAGGTAATAAAATAAGCACTAGAGAAAACTCAAATGCCCCATCATCTCCACAATGTAAGTCACATAGCAGAAGGAAAAATAAAACCGCCCTAACGAAGAGTGCGAGCAGCCAGCCCTCAGAAGACACGCTCGAACTCCGTCTGGTTGGTGGTGGCGGGATTGCGGCTCTGGTTGGTGGACTGCTGGGTGATCTGGCTGCCCTTCCGGCGTGGCGGCGCCAGATACTCGAACATGGACGTCAGGTGCGTGGAGAGCATGCCCTTAAGATCTGAGGGCATGGGATCGGACCAGAAGAAGTCGTGGTTGAGGGCGTCATCACTGTCGATGCGCTGTGCAGGGTCCAGCACCAGCAGCTTGTCGATCAGATCCAGCGCGTAGGGGTCCCGCACGTAGGCCTTCAGCCTGTCCTTCACCTTCCGTTTCTGGCCCTTAACCAGGTCCAACTTCTCAAACAGCTCGTACTTGTCCACGTTGGGCCACACCTGCGCAGGAGGCATGGAGCGAAGGTGGTGTTAATTCAGGGGGTTCATGGCTTGTCCCCTGGTTAGGCCCCTGAAGAGACTAAAACTTCTCCCATCAGATACTCCCAGACCACCCCTGGAGGGTGAACTTGACCTCTCCAAGGTAAAAGCAGCAGTGACCACGTAGCCGGCACACACCAAGCGCCATGCCTTTTATACAGGCACCTGGCATATGCCCACCAAGCCTGACACAGGCGTAGCTGTTTCACAGAAGAGAAACTCCGCTCCGAGGTGAGGGATTCAAATGCCCTCCCCAAGGCCACGATCTGTGATGGGGGCGAGACTCAAGCATAGCCCGTGTGGCTCTAAAGAGCAGGTCCTGTCCCGCCACCAGCCACCTCTCCAGAGCTGTCCTTCCATTCCACTCCCCACTCCTCCCTTGCCAGGAGGACTTCCGTATCTCTGCAGCCTGCGGGGACCAGGGGCCCAGGCAGCCTGGCCACGCACCTCAGGGGTGATGGAGCCACAGAGCTGGCTGATGAGGGCAAGCTGGTGCTGCTCGGTGTTGCCCTGCATGATAGGGCTGCGGGTCCACATCTCCGCCATGATGCACCCAGCACCCCACAGGTCAATGGGGGGGCCGTAGTCCCGCTCCCCTGGGAAGAAGAGCGCACCAGGAGGGCCCCTTGAGCCCGAGGGCCTCCTGAGACGCAATGCCCCGGGGCCGGCGGCTCAAGAAGCCCTGGCAGTGGGGGACTGAGGCCGGGTAAGTGCCCAGCCCCTGCCCCCCTCCGCCCGCTCGGGAGTCCTCACCGAGCAACAGCTCCGGGGGCCGGTACCAGAGTGTCACCACACGGTTGGTATAGCGGTTGGGCTGGCTGTTCTTGGCCAGGCTGAAGGCCCGGGCCAGCCCAAAGTCTGCCAGCTTCAGAACCCCATCGCGAGTGATGAGCACATTAGCTGCCTTCATGTCCCTGTGCAGGATCTGCAGGAAGTGTGAGAGGGCTCAATCAGGTCTCCAGGGGCCCTCAGTCACATCCACCCAGCAGTGGGAGCCTAGGCCAACCCAAGCCTCGGTCCCTCTTTCCCCACTCTGACCCCCACCTTGTTTCTGTGGATGTAGTAGAGGCCGTTGAGCAACATCTGCATGACCTTCTTGATCTCGGACAGTGTGAACTTGACTAAGACATTGCTCAGCAGCCCAGCAAGGTCATGCTCGCAGAAGTCAAACACTAGGTATATACTGCCTTTGCAGCGGTTATAGGGGGAAGCTGAGATGGGAAGAATGGGGGAGGTTGAGAAAAATAAAGTAAAAAATCCCACGTGCAACTCATTTTCCCACCACCAGCTTCTACCCCTCCAACCCGTGGACACTTGGGATATCCGGCTGCACATTCCTTCACTGGAAAACTATTTCCTGAGTGCCTCCTCTGGGCTGAGTGCTGTGGCAGGCCCTGAGGCAGAACAGCTACGATGAAGGGACCCAAGAGAGCGGTCACAGTTGGAGTGTCTGGGTTAAGAAGAGGCAATTTAGGTGTGTCCACTTCCCAACTTTGCAAACAAAGCCTTTAGGCTGTAAGTCTCATTTTCCCCATCTGGAAAGGGGAGCAAGATCCACACCACTTACCTTTGGTTCGACAGATCTCAATCAAGTTGACCACATTCTCGTGTTTTAGAAGTTGGAGGATCTTGATTTCCCGCAAGGCTGTAATGGGGAACTGGATGGGAAAAAGACAGAGGTGGTCAGAGGGGGTGAGTGAACTACAGACCAATGAACAAGCCATGGGGTCCGTATTAAGAGACAAACGTGGGTGAAGAAAGAGTAAAGTCATGGGCTCTGAAATCAACCACCTCAGACGTTTTATCTGTAAAACAGGTATAAGAGCAGTACGTGCCCCTCAAGGAGCTGGTTTGAGACAATAAACTGCAACAGTGGGACTTGACACACAGGCTTCGCTACCAGTCACTAAATGCTCCAGTTTCTTCAACCTTTAAATTTTAGCTCTCTGCCTACATTTTACTAGGTGTAACAAAAACAGGTATTTAAAGAAATGTCCTTGCTAAGAAGCAGGTCTCTGGGAAGCTGGACTAGGGCTAAGGCGGGGCAGCTCCTTTTCAACCGAGTACCAGTCACCCTCTTAAAGTCGTCGCATGCAGTTTCTTTTTACCTTACACAAAATACATGTTAAGGAAACAGCGTTAAGCACTGTTTAAAGGCTTCCTAACTTCAGAAACCAAGGTGGACTCTGAAAGCATGAGCTCCCCCTCCTGGCCCCAACCGTATTTACCTAAGAATGAAACATCAAATGCTCTAAAACATTTGTATTTAAAAAATTCAATTTAGAACTCAAATTCTCTGGAACACAGAAATTCTCAAACTATCCCCCACACACGCACTGATTCTCTAGGCGAGAGCCCTAGCAGGAGCAGGGTGGAAACCCAACCCCGTGCCCAGGGGAGCTGGCAGGCCCGCCCACCCGGCCCATACTCACCCCCTCCTTCTCATTCTCCATCAGCACTTTCTTCAGAGCCACCTTTTTGCCGGTCTTACGGTGCTTTGCCTTAAATACCTCCCTGCAGGCCGAGAGGGGGACCCAAGAGGATTCATCAAGTCGTTTCTGCAGGGCCCGCCCCTCCCCCACCAGAGGAGGAGGGCAGCAAAAAGGGATTCCCCGGGCGGGGCTGGGCCGGGTACCCAGGGCACTCCCCTACCCTGCCAGCCGCTATCTGGGGTCCTTCTCCGAGCCTCTACTTCCTTCCCTCAGTCTCCTCACCCAGGCGTCTCCAGAAGAGCCCGCTCCCCTCACAGGCTCCTCTCTGCAACCCCTCCCCGCTCCCCATCACGGGCCTCAGGCTCCTCCCAGCCAGCCGGCTCCCCCGTCAGGCCCTGGCGGGCTGCGGCGCGGCCTAGCGAGACCAAGGGACACGTTTGGTGTTCCGGGGTTTCCCGACCAGCTTGGGCCCGGCCCTGGGAATCCCGACGACGGCCCTGAGGGGTGCAGGCCCAGGGCTCCCGATCCCTCCCCGGGGGCGCTGCCTTACCCGAAGGTGCCTTGGCCGATCTTAGCGAGCTTCTCGTATTTGGTCACCTCATCACAAAAGGGGCACTCCACCGAGTCGTACTGCTTCGCCATGGCTGCCTCCAGCGCGCCGCCTCCGCCACCGCCGCCACCACCGCCGCCGCCGCCGCCGCCGCCCCCAGCCGCCGCCGCCGCCGCTGCTCCCGCTCCCGGCCCCGCCACCGTGCTCCAGGCCCCTCCGCGTCCGCGCCACTTCCGCCTCCACGGCCACTTCCGGCCTCGCGGCGCCGACCCCGCCTCTTCCGCCCGCCGCCCGCCGCCAGGCCCCCTGGGACTTGTAGTTCCCGGGAGGCCAGGAGGAGCCGGAGCTGCAGAGGAGCCTCCGCCGCCGCCGCTGCCCCCGCCTCCGCCGCCGCCACTGTTGGTGGCGGCCCCGATCGGGGGCGCGGGGAGCCGGGGCGCCGGGGCTGGGGCTCGGGGCGGTGCGTCCCGCTGCATCGGCTCGGGCCGCCGCTGCTGCCGAAGCCGCTGCCGCTCTGGCGCCCGATCCGGGGCCAGCCGCAGTGCCCTGCTCCTCCTCCTCCGACGGCGCCGCCTCCGCCGGGCTGCGCGGGGCGGCGGGCGGAGGGGCGGCCCCCGAGCCGCGGCCTGGGGGCTCCCTGGCCGGGCCCGGGCTCGGGGCGGCCGGGCGAGGGGGCGAGACGGGAAGAGCCGACGAGGAGGCGGCCCAAGAGCCCGGGAGGGGGCGCGTTATAAAGGGGGAGGTGCCCCGGCCTCGCCCTCCCCTCCCCCTCCGCCCGCCCCCTCCCTCCTCCCTCCCACCCTCCGCGGCCGCACCTGCCGCCGCAGCCGCCGTCGCCGCCCGCCCGCTGTCCGCCGGCCGCCCTCGGCGCGTCACCGCCCGCGGCCCCTCCTCCGCCTTCGGAGGTGGGGCCCCGCGCTCGACACCTGGCTGCGTGGCGCTTTGCCGCGTGCCTCAGTTTACCCCCACATGTCAGCTGCCGCGGAGAGCCCTCTCCTTCCCGGCTCGGAGTGTCCCTCCACAGGCGAAGGCGGGAGGCGCCGAGGGAGCGGCCTCGGGTCCTGGGAGGAGAGAACTGCCCCCGCCGCCGCCTCCCCGGGCCCCAGCCACCCGCCGTTGACATGGCAACCGACGGCCGCTAGGGGGCGCGGCGACACCGGAGGCGGCGAGTGAGCAACGCCCGGGCCTTCCAGCCCTGGACTCCCTGTTTTGTGGGAGGCAGGGATGAAACCCACAGGAGTTCCATCCCCGCTGAGCTGCGCCAAACTGGCCAATCCCGGGTCAGTAATCACAAAAATGGCTAGCCTTTACCCAGAACCCCTGAGCACACAGGGGTTCTGGGTAGATGCTAGCTGAATCCTGCTGAATCAACCGCCCCATCAATAGATTAAGTAGCCCATTTTACAGAAGAGGGCATTGAGGTTCAGGGAGGTGAGGTCATTTGTCCAAGGTCATAGAGTGACAGCGCTGGGACTGGAACCTGGTCTCTCTGATTCTGAGGAGGAGTCTCCTGAGTCAGGCTATTTACAGTCTGGCCAGGGGTATAGCAATGATGCTGTTTGAGAACTGCTGTCCCTATGCCAGACACCAAGCCCCCCACCCATCTCCTTCCCTGACCCCATGCCCCCTTCCCCTACTCCAACCCTTCCCCAGCATTTTCCTGATATCTTCTCTGCTCTAGGAGCCTCTAGATTCTTCCTCCAGCTCTACTCAACAATCAACCCACAGCAAAGCTGTCCTTTCTACCACCTCTGCACCCCTTCAGTCTGCCCCTCCTCTCCGGTCCTCTGCTGATAGGTCCTGAGTCCTGGTCTTCCCAGTCTGCCCTCTCTGGCTGTCCTCTTCACAGCACCTTCCAGGTCCTTCTAAAATGGGATGTGCCTGTATTTCCCTCCCCCACTGTCTTTCAGGAAAACACAAACTGTGACATTTGGGCTCTTTCCAGCTCTCTCCCAGGAATTCCCCTCCTGTGCTTTGCTAACTCCTTGGACTCTCCCACCTTTGGGGCTGTGCTCCTCAGTGCACCCTGTTACCTGTCTCCCTGCAGGAAGCCCTCAGGGTGGCTCAGCAGCCCTTACCCCTCATGGCTTGGCCTGGCAGCCTCCTTATAGGAGGAAGCAGTTCTGATGGTGTCCCCTGGCGTCCCAAGGGACTCTGTTCTGGGAGAGGG
The DNA here is from genome assembly GCA_004024625.1 of Mellivora capensis. Lineage (NCBI taxonomy): Eukaryota > Metazoa > Chordata > Mammalia > Carnivora > Mustelidae > Mellivora > Mellivora capensis. Next base: position 150,839 of record PISX010002121.1, read on the forward strand.
CCCTGCCATAGAAGGCCTCGAGGGTCAGGCAAACAGCAGGGAGCCCCCTCCTGAGGTCAGTGTGAGGCCATCAAGGGTTTTAGGCAGTCATGAGACATGTCAGGGAGTGATCTGGGGTCAGCTTCATGGGTACACTGTAGAAGCTGGGAGGCCATTGGCTAAATTGGGGGTGGGAAGGGCAAGGAGGGAAAGAACAATAATAATTGTAGTAATTACAATTTGGTGAGGGGAAATAAACGGTCCAAGCCATACAGTCAGCACTTTCTGGGAATTATCTCAATTCTCACTGAGCTGTATGAGGTAGGAACCATTATCACCTCTGTTAGCCACTTAAGGACACTGGCACGCAGAGGTAACATCACTGGCCAGGGCCGAACAGCTGGCCAGCAGCCACACTGGTATTTGGACCAGGTTAATCTGGCACAAACCCCGAGCCCTTAGCCATGTCAGGACTCCACCTATCTGGGCTGTGGGCAGAGCTAGGGCACAGGCAGGGTACAGCACCGATGGCCTAGATGTCCCAGATGCCCATGGGAGGTGTGGGAGGGGACCGTAGTATGAGGGTGTGTCATGGTTTGGGGTGGCCTCCGCCATCAGATTCTTAGGCAGCGGCCCCTGCCTGTTTCCCACGAGCTCTCCCTAAGTCACATCCTGTGGGCAGAGGCCTCAGCAGATGTTCCGGTGATGTTGTCACCTCCAGCCCTGGCCTGAACCCCGACATCCGCCAGTCACTTCCCCTCCGAGTTTTGGGCCCTCGGTCCTCCCTGACAGAAGAGCTCAGGAGCCCTTGAGAAGGCTGCCCACGCAGCCCCAGCATGGGGCCCCAAGCATCCAGGTGGAAGTGTGAAGAAATTAGGTCCTGGCTGGAAATGATTTCTCACTGCCTCTGACTTCTGATTTGCTGGTTTGAGGAAAATGTCTCCTGCTTCCCTGAATCAGCTAAGCTGGCCAAGCCAGGCATGTGGCCAGGACTCAGTAAATGTTTGCTGACTGACCGACCAGACTGTGTGAGAGCCTCTGGTCCTGCTGCCAATTAACAGGGAAACTGAGGCACAGACTAGAAGAGGGAGCTATTGGCCAGCTGTTTGACTCTGCCCCAGATCTTCTGTCTTCCTCTCCTGAGCAAGGACAGGGTGAAGGGCATATGGAGGGAAGCAAAAGACAGGCTCACGGGTGGGCTGCTCCTGGCTGCTGGTATGTCCCAGGAGACAAAGGAGCACTGGACACGGGGAGACCAGACGGAGGATGGTGGCATGATGCTTGCGGCCCTGTATGCCACGGACATTCTGCCCACACCAGCTGGGTGCTGACCCTGTGCTCAGCCCTGTGTTGATATGTGTCATTTCTCCAGAGCTTTCCAGGGCCCCTCTTAAGAGGTTGCTCTATGGGGCCCAAGTTACAGAAGAGGAAACTGAGGCTCAGAGTAGTGATGTGGCCTGCCCGAGGCCTGCCCACAGCCAGGAAGCTATGGAGCTGGGATTCAAAGCCAGGTCTCTGCTTTCAAAGCCCAGGGTTGGGGTACCTGACTGGCTCAGTCTGTAGAGCGTGCAACTCTTGATCTCAGGGTTGTGAGTTAAAGCCCCACGTTGGGCATGGAGTCTACTTAGGATTAAAACAACAACAACAACAACAACAACAACAAACAAAGCCTAGGGTCATCTACCATCAACCTACACAACCCGCAATACCAGACCACTGGGTCTAGCTGGTAAAGACCGAGACCTACAGTATAGTATAGCAGGCATGGGGCCAGTACAGCTACAGAGGGCCGATTCCTCTTTCAGGGAACGGGAGGTCTGTCTGGAACATGCAAATAAAGATGCAAGTGAATGTAATATGGATAAAACTCACTATAAATGTTTTATTTCACTGCCACAGGATCATGGGAGGGATGTTGTGTTTGTACCATTTTGCAGATGAGAAAAACAAGGCTCAGCAAGGGGATGTGACTTCCCTGGGGTCCTACACATGGGATCTGAACTTGGGTTCAGCTGGGTCCAGTGCCTTTGACTATGAAGTTGAAGGATTCCTTTTTTTTTTTTTTAAGATTTTATTTATTAAAAAAAAAAAAAGATTTTATTTATTTATTTGACAGAGAGAGAGAGAGAGATCACAAGCAGGCAGAGCGGCAGGCAGAGAGAGACGGGAAAGCAGGCTCCTTGCCAAGCAGAGAGCCCAATGCGGGGCTGGATCCCAGGACCCTGAGATCATGACCTGAGCTGAAGGCAGAGGCTTAACCCACTGAGCCACTGAAGTCGAAAGATTCCAATCCCTAATAGTACCTGGCCAAATGGCAGGCGACTGAGTTGCAGACTGGGGGAAAGGGGTAGGAGGGAGGGGACAGAAACCAGAGCAGGGTTCCCTAAGGCACTATGGCTTAGTCTAGAGCTGGGGCCACTCAGTGGAGGCAAAACTTGCAGCCAGGTGTGCAGCGCTGGGGGGTGGGGTGGGGTCAGGAAAGAGCTGCGAGTGGGTGTGGGTCAGCCGAAGCTAAGGCCTGAAGGCAGGAAGACCCTTGAATGTGCAGGGCTGGGAGCCCATGAGCTGCTCTGGGCTGGCCTCCAACGCAGGCTGAGGAGGGCCTGCTGGACAGCCACCCGCCAGCAGGTCCCCAGCCACACTCCCAACGGCCACTCAAGGCAGCACAAAGGGGGCTCTGAGCTCAGTGGAGCCGCCACAGTGAGCCCCATTCATTCTCCCAGGGACGTGGCTACGGCCCTGGCGCTCAGGCCAAGGCAGGACTGGCCCAGCACTCACAAGCCTCAGCGACACAGCCTCAGCATGGTCCGGGGTTCCCCGCTCTCTCGTGGGATCTCCCCTGGGGGCTTCTGGGCCTGTGCCAACCTGCCTCACAGCCTGAACCACCCCCATCCCTCAGCAACAACCCCTAGGGGCCACCGAGGCCATGGCGGACTAACCTGGGCCAACATTTGCTCCTTTCATCCTCCCAACAATCCCTGGAAATGAGAGTCCCTGTGACCCCATTTCACGGATAGAAACTGAGTCTCCAAGAGGTAAAGCATCTAGCAAAGGGTTACACAGTAATTTGGGAGTGCCAGAAACCCTGCACTTAGCCCAAGTCACTGGGACTGCCTCCCAGGAGAGAAGCCAGGGGATCCACCTTCTGCTTTTGTGAGGAAGACCCCTAGCTACCACCAGGCCACAGGCCCTCCTCTCTTTTCTGACAACTGGAGGTTGGAGGGAGCACGGGCCTGGAGGCTAGGACACCTGGGTGTCTGTCTATCTAGTCTCTGCTCCTCTTCAGCCTCAGTTTGCTCATCTGTAAAATGGGACAGTACCAACACTTGCCTCACGGGTCTGTTGTAGGGACTCAGTGGCTGATTTGTGGAGGCTTTCAGCTCCATGCCTGGCTCATGGTCAGGACTCAGTGGAAGGATCTTTTCTTCCCAAGTCCATGACCCAGAAACCCTATCCTTTCATTTGAACTTTGCACATTGGTCCCCTCCAGGTCTGTCTGGGAGCAGGACCCTGCTGTCTTGGTCTTATAGGCTGTGTCCCTTTTCCTTTCAG
>PISX010002121.1:154469-170684 GCA_004024625.1 Mellivora capensis
CTCCACAGCTGGACAAGCAGGGCCTAATTCCAGATAAGCTGAATCTGGCGGTGGGTTGGTGGGGGGGGTTGCAGCAGCTCAGTTTCCCCATCTGTAAAATGGGAACAAGAGAAACAACATTTACCTCCTAGGACAAGAGGACCGAGCTCTCTGGCTGGAATGTACTAAGTGATGAGAACACACTAGAAGGCCCCACCTGACCCTGGACTTCCTCTCCCCTCTCTCACACACTCAGTTGCCAGCCTGGGGGCCAGGATAATCATGTCCAATCATGCTGTTAACTGTGTCCCTTGCATTTGTACCCATTCTAGAGAACAGGTGACTGGGGATTCAAGACAGCAGTAACTTGTTGCAGCACACAGAGCTGGGATTTGAAACCCCTGGTCTTGCGGCCCCCTTAAGCCCAGCAGCTGCGGACAGCCTCCGCAGGTGTCTGGAACAACCTGTGTAGGGCAGTTTCACTTCCTCATCTCTGTCCTGCCCACGTGAGCAAGACCCACACGTACACACACACATGTACGGTGGAAAAGCACCAGGCTGTGGGCTAAGGGACCTAAAGGGGGGAGATATAACCCAGTCTGTGCCATCAACCTGCCATATGACCTGGGACAACCTCTCTGCCTGTCTGTGCTTCGGTCTCCCCAGGTCCGTACAATGGGTATGCTGGACCAAACTATCACTGCGTCCCTGCCGGCTTAAGAAGCAGTGACTATGCCCTGGTGGGCACCCATGCTGTACCAGGCTCTGCGCCAACCACCGGATCCTGTGAGGTAGGCGTGGCAAATGCCCCCTGCTCACGGTGAGGAACCAGAGGCTCAGAGAGGTGGGTGGCTTAGCCAGGATCACACAGTGACAAAGTAGCCAGCCAAGGCTAGAATTGGGTCTGGGTGGTCCCAGGGCCCCAGGCCCAACCACACCACTCTTCGCTGCTGCCAGCCCTTCCCCCAGACACTGAGGCTTGAGACAAACAGCCCTGTGGCAGGCCTGACTCCCGGCACCCTTCCAGCCGCTGGCCAGACCCCCTGATAGCCCCCCGCCCAGCGGGCTCCATTCCCGGGGTCTGTGGTTTGTCTCCCGGGCCTTCCAGGTCCCATGGGCTTGTGGTCTGTCCCTGCCCCACTCCCCATCAGCCAAGGCCAAGGAGGCAGCCCACAGGGGCCCAGAATGGGGGAGGCCCTGGCCCCCGCCCCCTGTGGAGAGGATGGGGAGGGTGGAGCTGTGGGAGTTTCACTAGTTTAAAAATACACAGAGGAAGCGAGTGAGAGGGTGCGAGAAAGGGGAAGGGGAGGTGAGGGAGGAGCGTCAACGTTGATGTCCCAAGCCGTGAGCGGCCACTTGCCCACCAGCCAGGGGATTTGCACAACTTGCCAAGATGACCGAGGGGCCCAAGAAAGCCAGCAGAAAGTTCAGTGAGTGTGGGTGCCCTTTGCACCGCCCTTCATCCCTCTGTCTGTCCAGCCTGGCTTCTCTCTGCTTCTTTATCACAATCAGATTTCCGCTTCTCTTTCTGTCCATCTCTGCCTCTCTCCAGAGCTCCCTGCTTCTGAGTTCCTTGTCGCCATCCCTCCGTCACTCTGGCCCAGTAGCTCTCTCTGTCTCCACCTGGTTTGGCTCTCTGTCTCTGCTTCTTGTCTCTGACTCTACCCATCTCTGTTTTCTCTGTCCCTGCATTCGTCTGTGTGTCCATTTTCAGTTTATTTTGAACCCCATGGCCGGGCAAGGGAAGACCTCCACACGCCCCATGCCCTGCCTCTGGGGGCAGTGGCGGGGGGTGGGGGAGCCTGCTGGGTTGAAAGTTCCTGGGGCTGGAGTGTGTGTAGGTGTGCCACGGGATGCTGTCCCGTGTCCTCAACAACAGGATGCTGGGACCCAGTGCAACTTGATGAGGGATCATACTCGCCAAGGCTCTATTTCCCCAGGTCGGTCCCCTCCTGGTCTCAGCAAACTTCTGCTTCCCCCGAGTGCTTCCGTCTGCCAGCATGAGGGTGGGAAGGGGCCAGTGTACAGGGCCAGGATTATGACTGCGTTCCACGGATGAAAATACTAGGGCCCAGAGACTTGTCTGAGATCATACAGAGCTTCAGAGCAGGGCTCAATGCCATGTCCCTGAATTTCGGCCTCAGTTTCCCTCCCTGTCCCACTACTGTTTCCTCCACACCTCCTTGGTGTCCAGGAGACCACAGTTTTGGTACCCCTCCTGACAACTGGCACATTTCTGGCCCATGGCATAGCTTTCCAAGAGCAGGGCATCAGAATTTTCCGACAGTGTCTGTCAGAAGGCAGAGGCTAAGACCAAGGAGGGAGTGGGCTTGGCTAGGAGGAAAGCCCCAGAACACTGACCCCAGCAACCCAGAGCCCTGAACCCTCATCCAGGCTCAGCCCTGCTGTGTGACCCTGGGCAAGCCCCTCCTGTCTCTGGGCCTCAGTTTCCTCTCTCATCAATGGGGACATCCTACCTATATATTCCAGCATGGTGGTGAGGACCTGAGGAGGCAGAGGGTGCCCAGGAAGTGAGAATGCCAAGGTTTTCCCTTTTCGCTCATCTGGAGGCCATAGGGTTGTCAGATGGTGGTGGTTTTGAGGAGAGGCAGTCCCACAGTGGCGGGGGGGGGGGGGTGGAGGGAACTCAACACACACTCCTGCGGAAATGAGAAGATAGTATCACCCAAGCCCAGCAGCTTGAGTTAGGACTGAGCACTCAGCTGACAGGAAGGACAGAACCTCAGAGAGTGGGCCCCCCAGACTCCCAACAACCCCCTCCCTCCGCCCCAGGTGCTCAAACACGCCTCCCCCCAGCCCCTCCTCTCCCCCCCCACACAAATACGCTTCACTTGCTGGTTATGCCACCTGGGGCGGTTCCCTCCACGGCTCTAACCCGCACTTCGTCATCTGCAAAAAGGGAAATTTAACTTGTGCCATTGAACTGTGCTGGGAATTGATGCTTGCAGCATATCTGACCGACCAGAGGCATTTGCTGTGATCACCATCACTGTCTCCATGACTTACACAGGCTATTATGTTACTTACAAGCTTTCCTTCAGTCCTCCTGCTGCCTACAGGAAGTGGGTACTACAGTCTCTATTTTGCTGATGTGGAGAATGGGGCTCAGAAAGGTCAAGCAACTTGCCTAAGGTCACACAGCTAGGATGTGCAAGAGAAGGTACTGAAAGCCAGGGCTCCGTGACTCTAGAGCTGCCGGGTTACACCATAACAGAGGGAATGTCTGTGAAGCCCTGACTCTCCCTGAACCCTCTATAAGAGGAACAACATGTGTTTTTTATTGTTATTATTAATGCTATAGACATTAACCATTTCCCTCCTTATCCCCCCCTACCAGAGTTCTTCAAGTTCAAGGGGCTCGGGAGTCTCTCCAACCTCCCTCGGTCCTTCACTCTGAAACGGTCCTCAACCACCCTCAGTCTCGGGTCCCATCTGGAGCCTGACCCCTTTGAGGCTACACAGGATGACATGGTCACTGTCCCCAAAAGCCCCCCAGCCTATGCCCGCTCCAGCGACATGTACAGCCACATGGGCACCATGCCTCGTCTCAGCACCAGGAAGGCTCGGGACCAACAGGCTACCCAGGAAACCAAGGAAGTGGACCAACCCCACTTGGCGCCCCAAGGTCTGCCCAACCCTCCAGGCTTAGAGGCAACCAAGGAGATGGTGGTGGGGACCAGTGTCCCCCTGGAGGACACCCTAGCAGTGGGACCCAATCCTTTGGCAATGGGCCCCACGGAAAAGCCTGAGGATCTCAGGGCAGATGGAAAAGAAGAAAGAGGCCCCAGGAATGTGCCTCCAGAAAGGTAGGTGCCCACCTGGGTAAGGGGAGGATGGGAGCTGCAGGAATGGTGTCTCTAAGCCTCCTGCCAATAGAGCCTGGAGAGGACCCTCTGACGCATACATTGGGTGGGGGATACAAGCCCTACACATTAACTTACTACAGACCAGGCACTGTGCTTCATCCTTCACTTGCAATTAATTCTCAAACAAAACAAAACAAAACAAAAACACCTGGCAGGGGGGAGATTCTGTTGTTTCCATATGATGGAGAAGGAAGTTGAGATTCAGAGAGGGAAGTTGTCTGCCCCAGTCAGGTTGCACATCTGGCAAATGACAAAGTGGGATTTGAACTAAGACCCACCAGACTTGCCCTAGACAGCCTCCAGCAGGGGCCCTCAGCAGCTAGCTGGGTGCCAGGCCCAGTCACTGGATCCCTGCCCAGGGCCCCCACACCCAAATCACCACCTTTAGTTCTGCTGGACAACACTGCTTCCCTTGGTTGCCACTTAACTTGTTCATTGGGTGAGTCGAATTCATGAAAAAACACAGATTGTGATGGTATGACTGGGTATCAAAACCAATGTTACTCACGGACAATTTTGCAAAAGCATCTGTCATTAGCCCCATCTTACGGATGGGGAAACTGAGACTCGCTGGAGTGGTAGAGCTGGATTTGAGCAGAAAACTGCTTGCCTCCTGTGGCCGCACACTCACGTCTCACATTGTACCCACCACCTTTGAAGACCTACAGCTGTGTGCTTGTGCCCTTGGGGAACCCCTTCAATCCCAACCATAGCAGTCTCCAGCTTTTCAACCCTCACAGCCTGTGTCTAAACCACACCCATCAGATGTGCTTCTTGAAATAAAGAGGAAAAAACCCCCAGCTGAGCAAAAATAATTCTACGGCTGGTTCTGGGACCTCCCTTCAGAAAATCCTTCAGGATTTTCTCCAAGACACCAAGCACAGCTTCTGTGTGCTGAGGTAATTGTGTCTAGACCGCTGTTCAATGGGGAGAAAGATTTTGTAAAGCTGCAGAATGAATCCAGCCCAGACTCTGCCTCTTACTGACTGCATGACCTTGGATAAGTCTGTTCCCCTCTCTGAGCCTCAGTTTCCTCGTTTGATGAAAGGGCATAATGAGAGCACTTACCTTGTAGGGACGTGAGGGGAATTCAAGAATAACATACAGGACTTGTAAAATCTTAGCACAGGGCTTGGCACACCACAAAGTGTAAGTGCTTTTCCTTCGTCTCTAATTGCTCCAGGCTGCGGTCCTCTGCCATCCCCCTACTTAGTCCAGCCCTACTTGGGCGTGGAGGAGCAAGGATTGTATGTAAGGGAGAGGGCCTGATAGGTTCCGGGCCGTTCTGAGGCATCCTAAGGTCTGAGATGTGCATTGAGAGTTTGCAGGAGCGGGGCGCGTGGAGGGGCGTGCCTAGGGGCGTGTCCTTTTCGGGCTACGCGGCGAGCAGTCGGGGGAGGCGGGCGTTGGAACTGGGCGGGCCGAGGAGGAAGAGTGTGCTCGAGGGGCGTGGCCTTCCGGGCCCCGGAGGCGGACGGACGGGGGGAGAGGGCGGAGCGAGACAGAAGGCGGAGGGGCGTGCTCGAAGCGGGGCGTGTCCTTCCCGGCTGGTGACGTAGGCTGTGGAGCGGCCCCCGCCCGACGGCGAGGGGCGCGCCCGGGGCGTGGTCTACAGGTCAGGCTCCGCCCCCGGAGTCGAGCACTGAGCTCCACAGCTCCGTAGCCTGAGAAAGGCGGGAGCCGTCGGGCTGAGGAGGTGCCCAGACTGCTAGCAGTGACCGCGGGAAACCATGACTGCAGTGGGACGAAGATGCCCCGCCTTGGGACCCAGAGGGTGAGTGACCGAGCTGGCCAGGAGGAGGGGCTGGCGATGGTTTGAGGGGAAATCAGAGCCCTTGGGGCAACCAACAAAGCGGGATGCCCAGTTAGCATCAGGGACTTTTAAGCTTCCTTCTGGTGTAATTCTGTGTCTGTCTTGTCCTCGCACAGGTTGGACATTTACTCCTCACAACAGCCCCAGAAATTATCTTCCCCATTTTACAGATGAGGAAAGGGAGATTTACTTGTCGATTTGCGACAGTATAGAAGGTTAGAACTCCGCCTTCCTGGCTCGTGCCTTTAAAGGATGGGCAGCCCCTTCCCCTCCAATAGGGCCCTCTGGGAGGGATGGTCCTGAGAAACTTTGAGGATGTCAAGTCTAGCACCCAGGCTTCATCCCTGTGGGCAGGGACCTCGGTTTTCCTGGCAGCCGCATCAGGCCTGGCCTACAGCAGGCCGAGGAAAGAGACAGACTGCCTTCCATTCCCCCAATCAGCCAGTGTCCAATGGTCCTGAGGGGGGTAAGGTTAGCAGATCTGATTGAGCCCCTCCTGCTGTCCTGAGACCCAGTGTTCCACTTGCCGTCCAGGCCAAGCAGGAGACCAGGAATTAGAGTTTCTTCCAGGAGCCCCCAAAGCCCAGCCCTGTGTCCCGGAGAGCTGCTTTGCCTGTATGATCTCAGATTTGCCCTGCCCTACTCTGGGCCTCAATCTCTCAGCAGCCCGAATGGAACTGGATGGTCTCAGATGATACATACAGTCAGGAGAGGAGGGTATTTGAGAATTGCCACTGAGCAAGACTGGGGCCCCATTCCCAAGTGTCCCAAGGGAGTCATCTCAGTGGCTGCCAGGGAATGGTCTAGGCCGAGGTAGATGGTGTCCCTCCCCTTCCCCCTGGAAGGCAGGGTGCACCTGGAGTAGAAGGAAGGAAGGGGAAGAGGTGAGGCTGCAGGAGTTTCCTGGTGCCCCGTTCCTGCTGAGATCATGGGGGATGAGGAGGGAGGAGGGGCCCCAGGAGCACAAGGGCGGAAGGGCCTTTAGCTCCCAGAAAGGAGAGCACCAACCTCACCTCACCCTACCCCCCAACTCCTGGCACCTCAGCCTTCTGCAGGGAAATAGCAGGTCCAAAGAGCCCTGACACCCGCCCCTTCAGTCCCTGTTAAGGAGGAGGAAGGGGAGGCCCGGTGAGGGAAGGAGGCCCCAGCACCTTCTACCCACACCCCTGCCTGTACACAGGAATTGTCAGGTTAGGGTCCTCCAAGAGGTCAAGATCTGGTTCACAACCGGCCAGACCCTGCCTGAAGCACCCCACGGGTACCATCTACTACCCAGGCCCTGTGAAGAGGAACCTCTACTTGCTTTATTTTACCAGTGAGGAAAGCAAGACTCAGAGAGGGGAAGGGATTTTCCTGGGGTCACAGAGAGATAAAGTGTCAGAGACTAGATTTGATCTCAGGCTTGACCAACCCCCAAGTCATTAGGCCACATTTCACCTCCCACCAAGTACAAATCTCAAAGCCATTTCTATGTTACTTAAACGACCTCCCATAAGCCCGTGGAATAAAGATAATGGGAGCTCATCTTACAGATGAAGACACTGAGGTTTTATGAGGTTAATAACTTGCTTGAGATGACACATTTAGTTGAGTTGGAATTTCATTCAGTTTAATATTTACTGTGATGCAACCATGTCCTAGACACTCTTGCAAGTTTTGGGGAGAGAGCAGTGAGCACAGCAGACAAAACCCTGCTATCATGGAGCCCCATTCCAGTGTGGGGGAGACACGATAAGATGAGGTGTTATACGGTCATGCAGAAGAGAGAAGTGCTGGGAGAAGCATTGAAATCAGCTATAGGCAAACTGGTTGTAGCAGGGGAGTGTCTGATGGTAGCGATTTAGGAAAGTTAGCCAGGAGAAAGGTCTCTTTGAGGTGATCTTTGAACAAAGGGATGAGGGAACAAACCCTCTTGATATCTGGGGAAGAGTGTGCCAGACCAAAGGAACAGCAGGTACAAGAGCCCTGAGGTAGGAGCATCCTTGGCATGTTTGAGGAGCAGCTGAGACCCACAGTGGCTGGAGGAGATGAAGATGGGGGGCTGGGGAGTGGAGTGGTGGGAGGCGAGGCCAGAGAGGAAACAGGTTCAGATAATGGAAGGCCTGGATGGCCTGGCAAGGACCTGGCTTTGACCCAGGGAGATGCAGCCATCGCTGGTCTTGAGCAGAGGAGGGCTCACTCTGACTTATGTTTTAGGAGGACCTCTCCTTTGAGGAGGGTTTGAATGCAGTTCTACTCATTGTAAAGTGTCACACCCAAGCGTCCTTTCCTCCCTGCCAGATCATAGAGCCCCAGGCCCCTCCACCCCCACTCCCAGGGCTGTTCAGAGGGAGACTTGGAGAAGGTGGCACCCCACAGGAGAGCTGGGGACACCCAGCCCTGTGCCAGGCACTGAGAACAGGCCCAGAACCATCCCCACCCCCCATCCCATTTCCTTTTGGAATGTTGATTCTGGTCCAAGAATTCCCAGCACTCCCCAGAGTCCCACGACCCTCTCGGCCCTGCAGAGTGACGTCAGCTGCTGGGCATCTGGTAGTGATTACCCACCAGGGGAGGGGGCTGTGGTGGGCCCAGCCTGTTCGGCCTCCTCAGGCTCTGGGCGGCTGGTCCTTGTCTTCGGAAGGGGCCCAGCTGCTCCCCCCTCTCATTTCCTGTGGAGATTTTCTCACAGTCCTCAAGACCCCCGGATGCCTCAGGCTGTGGGAACTACGCTGGCTCAGGAAGGATGGACTGTACCCCCACCCCCAGCTGGAGCCACATCCCCCCAAACTCTCAGGGGACCTTGTTTGCAGAATCCTGGACCTCTGTGGAGTATGGGGAGGAAGTTGGGTACGTCGCTGACTGCACAACATTGAGCAACTCCCTTGCCCTGTCTGACCCTCAGTTTCCCCATCTGTGTATCAGGGACAATAACAGCACCTGCGTCATAGGGGCGCTGTGAGGACTAGATGAGGTAGAGCACTTGTCCTGAGCTTCGCCCAGAGATGTACCCCTACAAGGAACTGCTCTTGCTCTCAGCACACCCATGTTACAGAAAAGTTCACTGAGGCCCAATGAGGGGAACATGCCCAGGGTCACGCTGCTTCCTCCCTCCCAAAAGAGGGCCCTCACCAGAGCCCAAGAGGGTTCTCTCCCCCCATCCCGGCTCCATTTCTTCTTGATGCCGATTCTGAGCTTGTGGTCCAGTTGAAATATTCATTTTCTTTGCCCTCCCCTCCCCACCTTCTCCTCCTGTCCACCCTAGGGCACGGGTCCTCCCCTTTCCAGGGGAGCCTGCCTCATGCAAGGAACAAAGGGGAGCCAATCCGGATCTAGTCTGAGCCAGCTGTGTGTCCTGGACCAAGTCATAAACTTCAGTTTTTCTCCCCTCTCGGGCAGGGCCTCCAGATTACCGGCATTCAGGCAGAACTCCACCCGTGCCCACCCCTTTGCTCTTCGCCAGCAAATTCTGAGTACCAATTAGTAGCTCTCGGGGGTCAAAAGCCTCGGCTCTACCCTGGAAAGAGTGGCTCCCACCTGCCCTGTCCTCACAGGGCTGGTACCTTCTTTAAACACCTGCTGGTAAACTCACCACGGTCAAGAAGACCGAGAGCACAGAATTGTGGAGAAGGAGCAGGGATGTCTTCAAGACAGTGGGGGCCCATCTTATAGGACGTGGGGCAGGGCAGGGGCTAAAGCCAAGAGCCTACCTGGCAGAGAATCCCAAAGGGCCCATGACAAGGTCCCCTGGGGAAAGACAGGGCTTTCTGCCTCTGCTCTTTCTGCCCAGGGCCTTCAAAAACTAAGGACCACAGAGCAGTATTGCTTTTCTGCCGGGCTGAGTGATGGAGTGAAGGGTGGAAAGAATCTTCAGTCCTCCAGGAAGGGCAGAATGGGAGATCTCCATGCCTGGGAGCTGGGGCAGCAAGAGGACCCTCATGAGCTTTGAGAACTCCTCATCCTTCCTTCTCAGGATCCTATGGCCCCTCTGGCCCCCTTTTACAGAAGAGGCAGTTGGACCCCAGAGAGGTGGAGGCAGGGGGAAAGCTGAGAAGCAGGAGGCAAAGGTTGGAGAAGTGGCCACATAGCCAGGGCTGGAGCCCCAAGGAGACAAACGGGGTCAGAGAGACAACGGATGGGCAGCCAACCTCTGCAGAGGGCAAGGCAGCCCATGGCAATGGAGGGCCAAGGTGGGATGGGACAGCAGCTGCTCTCTACTGCCTCTCCTCCAGGATCCCTTGGGGAGCTTCATCGTTTCTTCCAGGCCAGGATGGAGCCTTGAAAGTAAAGCTCAGATTTAAACCTGTGTTGGGGAAATAAAGGATAATGGGCTCTAATTACTGCTCATTAACCCAATTAATTAAGCTAATGTATGCAATAAGTGGTATCAGTTATCAGAACAAATCAGTTAATACAGGCAATTAAAGGGATAGGTTATTTGAATAATTAATGTGGCTGATTAATGGGACTGATTTAGCTCAATTGTCAGTATTATTTATTAATTGATTTCACCACTAATATTAGAGAGGAAGTGCCTTTTAAGTCCGTGAAATAAAAAGTAAGTTAATTAGGGCACCTGGGTGGCTTAGTGGGTAAAGCCTCTGCCTTCGGCTCAGGTCATGATCTCAGGGTCCTGGGATCGAGTCCCGCATGGGGCTGTCTGCTCAGCAGGGAGCTTGCTTCCCTCTCTCTCTCTGCCTGCCTCTCTGCCTACTTGTGATCTCTCTCTCTCTCTCTCTCTCTCTCTGTGTCAAATAAATAGATAAAATCTTTTTTTTAAAAAAGTAAATTAATTAATTGATAAAGCTGAGTTTTTAAAAATGAAAGCTTTGATTTCTGCATTTGATCATTACAATGGGAGGGAGAATGTTCTAGAACTCTTCAAGCACAGTGAGATCTGAAGGCCAAGTCGGAACCACTCTGGCCCTAAGGGAGAGAGGAGATTCCAAGCAGAGGGAACATCATGTACAAAGGCCCTGAGGCTAGAGGGAGAAGAGCTCTTTGGAGGAAGTACAAGAAGGCTAGAGTGCAAGGAGGAGCAAGGGGAGAGAGAAGGGACAGCTGACTGTGCCAGCTACAGAGAGCTGAGCCCTGAGAACCAGGTTTTGTTGCATGGGGCTGCTGTGTGACATATATTCATTAAAAAAAAATCTTTATGAGGTAGCTGGCACTGCTCTTGGCAGATCCCAATTCCTGTCCTCTCAGAGCTTGTGTTCTAGTGGAAGAAGATAGTCAATGCATGGCGGGTCCCATAAAGTGCTTTAGAGAAGAAATAAAGAGGGAAAGTAAAGAGGGAAGGGAAGTGGGGAGTGTTGAGAAGTTCACACTCTCAGATGGGTAGCAGGGGAAGGCCTCACTGAGAAGGGGACATTTTAGTAAAGACCTGATGGAGGGCAGGGTCCGAGCTCAGTGGTACCTGGGGGGAAAGTATTCCAGCAGAGGGAACTGAAAGTGCAAAGGCCCTGAGGTGGGGACAAAAGCCAGCAAGAAGCTGAGTATGGCTGGAGCAGCGAGAGAGAAGGGAGCAGGGTAGGACATCGGGTGCGAGAGATGGTGAGAAGCCAGTCTGTAAGGCTCTCAGGAGGACTTTGGCCCTTACTCTGAGTGACAGTGGGGGCCACTCCGGTGGGTTGGAGCAAAGGAGATCTGTCATCTGACTTTCACTTTAATAGAGTGCTCTGGCTGCTGGGGTGAGAACAAGTCACAGACAACACATGTAGAGGCAGGGAGGCCAGTGATGAGGTGTGGCAGTAGTCCAGGCAATTGATAACAGTGAATCAGAGGCAGGCATGGTGACATTAAGTCTTGGAAATCCTGGAGTGTTGTAGAGGGGCAGGGTGAGGTGACAGGGACTAAGTGTAACCCCAAGCCGGCAGTTTCCTGAGTCTCGGCCTCTGCCCTGAGCTCCCCCATTGGCTCTGACCACCCCAGCCCACTTGTACCTTGGTGCAGTCACCCCCGCCCCCACACACACAAGGCTCTGTTCCCTCCCCTGGGTCCAAGGGGAAGGAGACAGGAAGTAGGAGGAAGCACTGGAGCGATCCCAGTGTCCTGGCCAATCTGTTCCCAGCAGTGAGCGGATTTCCGGGACTGAATGGCAGGAAACTCTGGGATGGGACACCTCACCCGGGAAAAGCTGGCAGAAGTGAACCGGTGAACCCCGCAGGGGAGGGGTCCCTACTCCACCTCACTCCCACCGCTGCTAGACAAAGAGAACCAAAAAGGCTGTGGCTGGGCTGCAGCTTGAGAGACTATGTTTTGAAGTCAGGAAGGACTTTGCAGAAGGGAAGGTTAGCAGCAAGGACTCTAGAATGTCAGAACAGGGAGGGCTGTTGGACAGCTTCTCAGTGAGGAGCCCCTAGCCTCGGGAGCAGGGGGCACCCCGTGTGGAATTCTGCCCTGGGAATCCACACCTCATCCGTGATTTTTAAAGCTCAGATTTTTTGGTGTATGTTTTAAATTCAATTTATTTTATTAAATTTATGACATTCAAATTTAAATATTGGGCTTCTGGATGGGAGGAAGCTGTTCCCCAGAGTTTGACTTCCCTCCCTGTTTTGCAGATGGGACTAGGGAGGCCTGTCCTAGCCAGAAAACCAGGGTCCAGTCTGACAAAATTAATCCTAATGCTAGTGATCAACACATTGGTTGGGTACTTACTATTCACGTATTCCTTTAAGCAATCGTAAGCTCCTACTATATGCCAGGCACTGTGCTGGGGGCTTAACAATGAGACAAAGTCAATGCCCTCGTGAAGGTTTCAGATAATTAACAGTCAACAGGTAGGGGCGTCTGGGTGGCTCAGTGGGTTAAGCCTCTCTGCCTTCGGCTCAGGTCATGATCCCAGAGTCCTGGGATCGAGCCCCACATCAGGCTCCCTGCTCAATGAGGGGCCTGCTTTTCCCTTTCTCTGTCTGCCTACTTGTGATCTCTGTCAAACAAATAAATCAAATCTTTAAAAAAAAAAACAAACAGTCAACAGGTAAATGTAAAATGATCATTTCAGGCAGAGGCTGAGGAAAATAAAGGAGGGCTGAGGACAGAGAGTGAAGGACCAGGACTGTTCTAGGTTGGGTGATCAGGGATGGCATCTCTGACGAGGGACATTAAGCAGAGCCCTAAATAAACTAGGGGTGAGGCGAGCTGCGTGAAGGTCTTCAAGCAGGGAGTTCTAGGCAGAGAACGGCAAGGGCAAAGGCC
Source organism: Mellivora capensis (assembly GCA_004024625.1). Lineage (NCBI taxonomy): Eukaryota > Metazoa > Chordata > Mammalia > Carnivora > Mustelidae > Mellivora > Mellivora capensis. The sequence continues at coordinate 167,328 of PISX010002121.1, forward strand.
CTCTCGCAAGAGTGAGCTTGGCAAAGAGGCCAATGCGTCTGGACAGAATGAGGGATAGAATGAGTGAGCGAGGCATGTTGGGGGTTGGCAAGGTAGGTGGTCAGGCGCCCCCAGGCTACACAAGGCCTTGTAGGCTGGGGAACATATGGCCCCGTTGATGCCTGTTTTTCTGGCATGACCTCTTTACTCTCACAAGGGAAGAGAGTTCTGGACTGGGTGCTACATTACACAGCCAGCCATTTGCGGGCCGCAGAGAGGGGTTTAGATCTTGTTCAGTGAGAGGGGGCGCCGTGGGGGGGTGAGAGGGTGCTCTGTGCACATGACCTGCTTGTTCTCACCTGAGTGCCTCTGGGGGTGGAGTGGAGGCCGAGTGGGGCGTAAGAACAGACAGAGAGCCGGCGAGAAGGCTGCTTGCTGTGTGCTCCACAGAGCACACGGGGCTCCTGGGTGGGGAAAGGACTGCCCCTCGGAGAGACGTGGTCAGGATTTATTTTGAAAGCAGAGCTCCAGGATTTCCTGAAGGGGTGGGTGTGGAGGGCGAGTGGAAGAGGAGGCACAGATGAGTGCAGATTTTTTTGGCCAAGGAAAGCAACAAGGGTGCAGCTGACATCAACTGAGGTGGGAAGCGGATGTGGGGAGCAGGGGTGTGGCAGCAGGGGGGCGGGTAGAAGCCCTCCTGCTTTAGATGTGACAAGTCGCAATGACGGACATCCAAGAGGAGATGCTAAGGAGGCAGTTGGGTTTACCTGGCAGGAGTTGAAGGGGCAGTTCCAGGCTGCATCAGAGAAGGGATGGCAGTTAAGGTCAAGCCCCCCTCACGAGGAAGGATAGTATTAATCTGGCACCTGGAAAGGATAGTCACTCCCGGCCCCTGAAGGCGGAAGGGGTCAATTCCACCATGGCCAACAGTCACCAGCTCAGCGTGCTGCTGAGTGGGCCCTTCTGCACTGGCCAGAGAGTGTCGGGTGGATGGGGGGGGGGGCGGCAGGAGGCTGAGCCCCAGCCCAGGGCCACCAGCATTTGAAGTAGAGTAGGGTAAGAACCCTCAAGCGTCCTGAAGCCAGGTGAAGACAGCGTGATTCAGGAAGCGGGCCTGTTGTTAGGCATGTAACAATGATCATCTCCCAGAGTCCTTGCAATAACCCAATGAGGCCAAGGCTGTCATTGTCCTCGACTTCTAGGTAGGAAACCCAGGCTCAGAGAGGTGAGGGGACTTGTCCAGGGTTGCACAGCTGGTGAGTGGAGCAGCAGCCCTCCCAGCAGATTCCAGTAAATGTTATCAGCTGCCATGCCCCCTCCTGTCTTCAAGATGAGCCCTCTTGGGGTGCTCAGGCCAGGTGCTGACAGCCGGAGGGCCAGGAAAGGCTGGGGACATTCATCTCTCTTCTCTTCTTCCAGGGTTGCTGGAGAGTCAGAGGCTGGCGGGGACTATGTGAAGGTAAGCGGAGACTATGTGAAGGTAAGCGGGGCCAAGCAGGGGACGCCGGATGGCTCAAGGCCTGCTCCATGAAGGGCAGAGTTCTTTTCTGAGCCTTGTTAGGGGCCATACCTCACCGCCTATTCCCAAGAGGAGAGGGTCTCAGGGTCCAGGCAGCGCTCGGGTCTGGTTTCACTCCCAAGGATCTTCTTCCCATGCTTGCCATCATTCTCTCTTGGCCCCAAACCCAGGACTCCCCCACTGTTTGTTACTACCAGACACCACCCACCCACCCCCGCCACCACCTGCCAGCTGCCCTGGGCCCTGGGGTGTCTTCATGCTCAGACCCAATTCCCACCCACTCTCTGAGCATGTGCTGGTGTTGAGAGGTGGGAGCCAGAAAAGATGGCTCAGTTTTCATCACGGAGAATGGGCCCGGCTCACATTTACCACAAGCTTAATTTGTCCTGGGCATTGGGAATGTTAGGAATGCAACTTTGAAACAATGACGATAAAGAGAGTAACATAACATCTTGTGAGCCTACTGTGTGCAGAGCCCTGTGCTGGCTGCCAGCCAGGGAGGGGAGACAGTGCTGAGCTCTGTACATGAATGAGGTCTTTGACTTCCTTCCTCATCACTGGGCAGGGAAGGCCTTCCTGTACCCATGTACATATGGGGAACTTGGGGCCCAGAGATGCACAGTGTGTTGCCCACAGCCACACAGCGACTACGGGGCAGAACAGAGATTGCAATCCAATTTTATTTGATCCCAACTAGGGTTGCTATGGGCTCAATGAGTCCATGCCCATAAGTAGGGTTGCTGGACCTAGACTAGAGCTGGCTGGCCTGGCTCCTGACCCTGGTGACATTCCATTACCTGAGATGCTGCCTATAAAGCCCCATGTAAGTGATGGGCCATGAGGCAGCATGGGAAGTGCTCAGATATCTGCCCCTCACTGTCATCAGAAGCCTCAGATAGGAAGCCACTGGAGCTCAGCAGGTAGGGGATGACTTTGAGTTTGGGAGATGGGGAGGGGGAGATCAAGGAAGGCTTTCTGGAGGAGGAGGCATTGAAACCAAGCCATTGCACTTGACCAGGAATATTCACCAACATCCCGTTCCCAAAGGAAAAGCTGAAGTGGGGCAAAGATAAGCAGAGATAGACAGGAGAGTTGTCCAAGCAGAGGGAAGGGTATGGGCAAGGTCAGAAAGCAAGCTGGGGGACGCCTGGGTGGCTCAGTTGGTTAAGCGGCTGCTTTCAGCTCAGGTAATGATCCCAGCGTCCTGGGATCAAGTCCCACATCGGGCTCCTTGCTCGGCAGGGAGCCTGCTTCTCCCTCTGCCTCTACCTGCCACTCTGTCTGCCTGTGCTTGCTCTCTCTCTCTCCCTCTCTCTCTGACAAATAAATAAATTTAAAAAAAAAATCTGTTTCTCAAACTAAGGAGCTGTTAAAAAAAAAAAAGAAAGAAAGAAAGCTGGGTGAGCCCAGGAAGTGTAACCCAGGGTAGCGATAAGTTGAGCTGGAGCTGCTCCTGGAATCTGGGCCCTGGCTCTTCATCTGGAGCCCTTACACCATAGGGGTACGGAGCCCTCAGGGAGAACCAGGACCAAAGCCAGTGGGTAGGACACAGGGGACACACAGTTTTCAGATCCCTAGCAAGGTAGTGAGGTCTCCATCATTGATGGTAGCAAGATCCTTACGAGGATTAGTAACTTGTATTTTTCCTTTAGTTTATGGATCTGAACATGTACTTCAAAATACTATGAAGGAGGGGCGCCTGGGTGGCTCAGTGGGTTAAAGCCTCTACCTTCGACTCAGGTCATGATCTCAGGGTCCTGGGATCGAGCTCAGCAGGGAGCCTGCTTCCTCCTCTCTCTGCCTCTCTGCCTACTTGTGATCTCTGTCAAATAAATAAATAAAATAAAATAAAATACTAT